>JAWQFJ010002484.1:0-10000 GCA_034096865.1 Theodoxus fluviatilis | reverse complement strand
CGCTGGAGAAGTGTTCGTGATGCGGCCGCGAGTCCCCCAGCAGTCCAAATTCAAAAGAAAACCAAATGCATCACACACACAGATTCGTTTAAAATTCTACACCCCAAGAACCTATTCTCCAAAACAACATACATATATAAACTAGTGAAATATTAACATCACGTGATCACGCGGCGACGATCCTATGAACAAACAGCAGTCTGTAACGTCCCCGATGTACCCACGGACGAAGATCGGGTCCCGACTCGGAGGAAGTAACGACGGTTTGGGAAGAATAAGAAGAAAAGCGGAGGAAAAAATAAATAAAGATACTCTGGAGCAATAATAAAGAAAATAGTGCAATATATTTGCACTCCATCAGACTGCATAATCAAGTCACATACAGCGTTTTACATTTCCGGCATTACATTCTGATCAGCATAATCATGTCAAGGAAGTTTTCCTCACAAACGTGAAGAACATCTCACTGTGAGGTTTTCCAAACAAAAATTCAAACAGGTACGTTGAACATACGGTCACTTGAGTTGTTAGCGACACAATGACAATTTACATCAGGAAAAATTAGAGAAAGAGAACAAACACTTATTTTAAAAATGTTATAAGCTTGGTTGATAGCTTACCCAAACAGATTGTTGTAGCCCGAAAAAGCAGACAGCTGACGACAAGAAGAGAACGGCGTCAACTTTAAATAAGCAACTGGAGTAATGGACAGGAATCACACTCCACAATCAACTTTAAATCGAAGGTGAACATTTCTTCTTCTCGTTCTGCCATACGCAAGGAGCGTGCTACTCACTCAGTTCATACACAGGAAAGTAAAGTACTCCACTAAAAGTCATATGACGTCTCAGCGGATTCCTGAACGACGTCATTTCTATAAATCCTGAAGCAAGTAACGTCACTAAGAGGCAGACGTAACTTCCACTGTTAGCAACCTACATTTGCCAGCACAGTAATGCACAAAGAGAATGATACCTTTTCCTGCTTAGCACTGATCAAAAGCGATAAGAAAGTAGAATATGACACTGAGGCTTCACTCTCCACAGCCCATGAGGCTTCACTCTCCACAGCCCTGAGGCTTCACTCTCCACAGTCCCTGAGGCTTCACTCTCCACAGTCCCTGAGGCTTCACTCTCCACAGCCCCTGAGGCTTCACTCTCCACAGCCCCTGAGGCTTCACTCTCCACAGCTCCTGAGGCTTCACTCTCCACAGTCCCTGAGGCTTCACTCTCCACAGTCCCTGAGGCTTCACTCTCCACAGCTCCTGAGGCTTCACTCTCCACAGCCCCTGAGGCTTCACTCTCCACAGCCCCTGAGGCTTCACTCTCCACAGTCCCTGAGGCTTCACTCTCCACAGCCCCTGAGGCTTCACTCTCCACAGCCCTGAGGCTTCACTCTCCACAGCCCCTGAGGCTTCACTCTCCACAGCTCCTGAGGCTTCACTCTCCACAGCCCCTGAGGCTTCACTCTCCACAGTCCCTGAGGCTTCACTCTCCACAGTCCCTGAGGCTTCACTCTCCACAGCCCCTGAGGCTTCACTCTCCACAGCCCCTGAGGCTTCACTCTCCACAGCTCCTGAGGCTTCACTCTCCACAGCCCTGAGGCTTCACTCTCCACAGCCCCTGAGGCTTCACTCTCCACAGCCCCTGAGGCTTCACTCTCCACAGTCCCTGAGGCTTCACTCTCCACAGTCCCTGAGGCTTCACTCTCCACAGTCCCTGAGGCTTCACTCTCCACAGCCCCTGAGGCTTCACTCTCCACAGCCCCTGAGACTTCACTCTCCACAGCCCCTGAGGATCTCCACAGTCCCTGAGGCTTCACTCTCCACAGCCCCTGAGGCTTCACTCTCCACAGTCCCGAGAGTCCGCGTGCTTAACATCGCTTGAGGCGTCAGTGATCCCCCCCTCCTCCCTCGACTGCAGCGGAGTGAGAGCTCAATTGGAGTGGAGCCTGATAAGTTCGGTCCCGTGGCTCAGCAGGCGTGGAGGTCCTCCCCAGGTAGGATCCTGCTGGTACACCTGCAAGGTCTTCTCTCGCCGCGTTGCTCCAGGTCTCTGACTGCCCGTCTGCTGAGTGGCCAGTCAGACTGGTGCCCCGCGGTCCACGCCTTGGTCTGTCACCAGGGGTTGATTTGCCCTTCAGCTCCTCTGCTGAGTGAGCCTCAGGAACTCCACCGTTCTTATTGTAGAAACGTTGGAAGGGACGGGAAGTTCATGTAAATCCTTTTTTTTTGCTTTGGCACGTCGTAGACGTAACCAAAGCTAATGCAGTCATACAGAGGGGGAGGTGCATCGTGGATGTTCACCAAGTATCATTCACGCACAGAGAAAATTACATGCATGAGCAGATTTACGACACAGGGTTGCAGCCAGTATGCTATTGTCAAGATATTACAATTAATACTGATCTTTTCCGTCCCAGGGATAGAACGACGGCATTGCGCCTGGCACATCGTCCAACACCAAAGCATGCTCGCCCATCTCCGCCTGTCAAAAGACATGGTTTCAACAAGCGAGTAGAAGCTGCGGGGATGATCATGTACTCATGCAGGAGAGGAGGGCACTGGCAGGTGGGCTGCCAGGAACTGGTATATATTTTACATACGTTATAAAGGAAGGAAATTCCTGTAAATACTTTTTTTGTTTTTGCTGTGGCACGTCGTAAAGGTTGAACTAATGCAGTCATGCCGTTTCTGGCAGCCCTCCCCTCAGTGCTTTCCCCTCCTGCATGAGTACACGGTCAGCCCCTCAGCCTCTACTCGCTTGTTGAAACCATGTCTTAAGACAGGCGGAGATGGGCGAGCATGCTTTGGGGTTGGACGATGTGCCAGGCGCAATGCCGCCGTTCTATCCCTGGGACGGAAAAGATCTGGATTAATTGTAATATCTTGACAATTGCATACTGGCTGCAACCCTGCAACTCCTCCTCCTCTTCCTTCTCGGCGGCCTCCTCGGTTGCCTCCTCGGTTGCCTCCTCCTCCTGCTCTTCCTCCTCCTGCTCTTCCTCCTCCTGCTCCTACGCCTCCTCCTCCTCAGCGGTCTTCTCCTCCTCGGCGGTCTCCTCCTCCTGCTCCTCCTTGTCCTCCTCGTCCTCCTCCTCCTCTCTCTCTCTCTCTCTCTCTCTCTCTCTCTCTCTCTCTCCCTCCCTCCCTCCCTCTCTCTCTCTCTCTTGTAAAATAAAGTTCGTTCGTTCTCTCTCTCTCTCTATCTGTCCTTCTTCTCTTTTCTTCTCTCCTTCTACCTATGGTCCCTTTAGGGCGAAGATATGGGTGTGTGGGGTACAAGATGAAGGAACATGCCCCACCAAGTCCTTATTGTGCCTGAGCTTTTTCTCCCCCAGCTTTAGCGGGTGTGGTGTGGAGCTGCGGGCTGAATGCACTACCTGCACATGGCGCTGCGGCGATATCAAAAGGCTACGGTCTGCTGAAGCTTTCGTGTCTATATATATAATGTTTTGAAAGCCACCAGTGCATGGAGGAAATACGTGTGAATGAGGCTCTGAAAACACGAGGGGCTTTGGACGTTTGTGCAGCCCTGACTCAAGCCAGACTGTAAAGACATACGGGCTGGAATTCTGACCTCAGTGACAAGGTGAAAAGAATGTTCCTGATCCCTAGACCCCGCCGAAATGTGCTTGGCTTCGGTGACTGTGTCTTGGTTCAGAGCACGTTGAAGTAGGCACAGCTCAAGGAGGAAAATTGTGAAACACGAGAGAAGATTTTCATTGGCACAGTAGTGTACTTTTACACGAAATTTGGAGGAAAACAAAAATGTAAATAGCCGTTACAGACCCTATGGCCAATCAGAAATTTGATTTTTTGTTTGAGTTTTTCCAAAGATAACCTGGATAAGTGGCTGTACCTCAGTGAAGAACTAAAAAAGTGTTGTCTGTTCCACTTCTCTTACCGCATTGTCCTCAGCCATCGTGGCTCGGTATTTACCCCGAAATCAGGGAGGTACTGATAAAACCCCTACCGGCCTTTTGTGCAAAATTCGTTTACATGAAGAAGTGCAGGGTTTTGTACCACGAGCAGACAATGACTGCTCAAGTCTATGCACGAAGAGCAAAGAGCTCCTTTGTCGGGTCACCTTTTGAGGGAATGACACTTCGAGGTACTTGACACTGACTGCTTACCACGGTTTTCATGGTTTAGGAGGAGCTACTAACATATCATTGACATTACAGTCCAATTTATCATCATCATCATCATCATCATCATCATCATCATCATCATCATCATCATCATCATCATCATCATCATCATCATCATCATCATCATCATCATCATCATCATCATCATCATCATCATCATCATCATCATCATCATCATCATCATAACCATCATCATCTTCATCTTCATTATCATCACTTCTATAGCGCTGGTTCCGACTCCCACTCGCAGCGCACACCTATTAGGAGTCACTTGTAACATTTGGTAGAGAGAGGCGTTTTTAGATTTTGTTGAACCGCATCCAGCGTTGGACATGATCGCATTTGATCAGGTATGACATTCCAGACACAAGGGACAGCACAGGAACAGTCCGACAGTCCAAATCTGCACTCGCCTTCTTTCTGCTGTTTCACGCAGGAAAGCCGAAGCAGACCATAGATACATGTATATGGTGGGTTTGCACTGTGGCGCAATGTGTTGGAGATACACCAGTGCCACACCATTAAAACAGTTTTAGGCCATTACAGCAAGTTTACAATTGACTCTCTCCGACACAGGGAGCCAGTAGAGGGAATGTTAACATTGGGGTGATGTGTTCTCGCCTCCTAGTCCTCGTGATGACTCGGGCGGATGTATTCTACAACTTCTGCAGTTTTGTCATCAGATCTTAAGAAGCTTCCGCCAGATGACAGTGGCAGTAGTCTAAGGGGACACAATCAAGACAAGGACAAAAGTGTTGGCAGTCTGTATGTTTATTAAATGCCTCGCCTTGACAATGTTCCGCCGCTCACCATAGCACATTCCCAAAACTAATGTGACGTGGTGGGACATGCATGCATCTGTCACAGGGCGCAACAAAATGCCAAGATCCTTCATCGACTGTGCAGTGGGGATCGTGGCATCGCCCTCTGTGATATCAGGAATACCTGCTGATGTTTTCTCTGCAAACCGGCTTCTCATTGGATTGGAGAGGCTGGACATGAGAACGCTTGGCATAGATGCATGGAAAGAACATATTTGGAAAGGGTACCCCACATTTCAAATAGTGATTGCTTGCAAAGTTTGCGCTTGGAAACTTTGCAATATTATCACAAGTACAACAATAACAACGACGACAACAACAACAATGATAAAAACACAATATTTCAGTTATGCACAAGTGTGCATCATATCAGTGACTGGCATAGTGACTTGCATATGCAAGAATGAAACATTGCATTAATATACATACCTTTCTTCAAACACATACCTTTTATTTGTGCAGGACATTCTATTTGGGATGAAACCATCATTTATAACGCTGAAAGCCACATGCCTTTGATTCCGTAAGACCTTGCGTAAGGAAGCCACTCTCAAGGCCACTGTTTGATTGTAAACCCGTTTTTTCAGTCATTATAAATCATAATACTACACAAATAGATTGAAAATAGATGTCAAGAGAAAACTGCATTCCACGACATGTATCGTTTCATTAGAGTCCGTAATGTAGCATTTTTACTAATTAAATTTTAAGACACACGTGTTATACATGCGTTGTCATGAAGAAGCAGACACGCTCTGTAAACACAAGGCAGGGAAGGATGTTGGAGTGCACGTGCATTATAACTCTGCCTATGGTGAACAATCTGAAAGGTCGGGGGTCGTTTCTTTCGGCGGCGTTGCCTCGGTTTAGTGCAAATTTAATCCGTAACCGCCTTGCTTCGCAAGCAACGCAGTGATGAAAAATTTTCTGAAGGAGGTGAGGGGTGGGGGGATGGAGGTGTGATGGGGGTGGGGTAGGGGTTTGGACTTTGGGAATGTACGGTAGAGAAAATAACTGAGGCAAAAATAGACATTACAGTAAGGGAAGGGAGGAAAAGGCGAAAACATCGCGGACCTGTCGGCTAGAGTAAAACTACTTCCTGGTTAGAGACCAAAAATAACATAGAATGTTGACCCGACAACTCCGGCCTGCCTGCCTGACGTAGGTTTCTCGGCACGGAGATCTACGCTCTGTGTGTGCTCTATCCACCCTCCTTCTGTCTTGGTGAGACAACACTGCCTTCAGAAAGTCGAGTCAGGCCCAGTTTTCACATTATTTGTATGTTGCTATCTTCTTTTCAAAGTGTACTCCAACGTGACCCAGTGCCCCCGAGATCAAAGGCGGTGAGCAAACCCGGGCTACGAAACGTTCTGGATCTGTCAAGTGTAAATTTTTGTGTCGAACGCTCAGCGATAAGCGAGAGAACTGAACGCCCTGTCACCTTTTCATCTGAAGACGATGATTTAAGTTTGTCTCGTCGTCCCCACCTCTACCCGTACCCGTACGCAGTGTGGGTAAGAAATCTTACTTCCTGGTTGCCAGACAACATGGCTGACGGAGCCGCACTGTCCCTCGTTCTCCTCTACAGCCTGGCCTTCCTCTCTGCAGCTCAGCAAGGTGAGTGGAGACGTGGGTGTGGACGTGAATGTGAGACTGAAACATTCGATTAAATATATTTGTAAGAAATATATATTGTCACTTGCTGATTCGCAAGCTAAAATGAACGAGTAGAATAAACAGAAAGTAACTGCTAATTTGTTACTTCCACGATACTATAAATACAACAGTTCCCCTGTCAACAAATATGAGGAGGGAAGTCTGGTGTGACATAATGCAGAAAGTGTGCACAAACAGGCACACAGCCAGACAGGCAGACAGGTGGAAAGAAATACTCACATAACATAGACAGACAGACACACAGACAGGCAGGCAGACAGACAGACAGACACACAGCCAGACATGCAGACAGGCAGACAGACACAGACAGACAGACACACATACACAGACACAGACAGACAGACAGACAGACAGACAGACACACACACACACAGACAGGCAGACAGGCAGGCAGACAGGCAGACAGACACACACACATACACAGACAGACAGCCAGACAGACAGACAGACAGATAGACAGACACACAGACAGAAAGACAGACACACAGACAGGCAGGCAGACAGACAGACAGACACACAGACAAGCAGGCAGACAGACAGACAGGCAGGCAGGCAGGCAGGCAGGCAGACAGACAGACAGACAGACAGACAGACAGACAGACAGGCAGACAGACAGACAGACAGGCAGACAGACAGACAGACAGACAGGCAGGCAGGCAGGCAGACAGACAGACAGGCAGACAGACAGACAGACAGGCAGGCAGGCAGGCAGGCAGACAGACAGACAGACAGACAGACAGGCAGGTAGAGAGGTGGAAAGACATAAGTACATAACATAGACAGACAGACACAACACAGACAGACACAACACAGACAGACAGATACAACACAGACAGACAGACAGACAGACAGACAAACAAGCAGGCAGGCAGGCAGACAGAATTGCAGAAGAGAGACAAACAGACAGACTGACTGTCGCGCCCTCTCCCGTTGGGTAGGACCTTAACCTCTCATGCAGAGGGAGTCAGGAACTCACAGACAACTTTTAGACCAAACACATATTTATTAATCCTTGCCCACCCCGCAGAATAAATGAAATGGGAATGAAAGTGATTAATGATAATGATTCCTAGATGATTCATAAACCCCACCATATGCAAATACAAAACCCCACTGTTGTTCACAACTGTCCAGCATGCAAATACAAACCCTCACTGTTGTTCACAAATGTCCAGCATGCAAATACAAAACCCCACTGTTGTTCACAACTGTCCAGCATGCAAATACAAACCCTCACTGTTGTTCACAAATGTCCAGCATGCAAATACAAAACCCCACTGTTGTTCACAACTGTCCAAACTCTGTCTCTTCAACTGTCCTGCTCGTCTTTCAGTTCCAAAACATCTTCCACTGTCAAACTTATCTCTTGAACTCTCCAACTCTCGACGTAATCCGGAACGTCAACCTCTCCTCTGGACCAGGTGGCCCAGGTTGATGAGATGCAACGAATACTTTGGAGAGTGACGACGGCGATGGGGAGCAGCGGAGATTTTCGGACGATGACTGATGTGAAGACAAATCACACAGGCCTGAACGGCCCGAATTAGCTTACATGGCATAACAACATGCACATAAATCAAATCAAAACAACAACGACTCTATCATGAATCATGACATGATGCAAATGAGGCGAGAATGGAAAACACGGCAATGAATGAAAAGAACCACCCCGTTCCAAAAATCCCACTGCCTATTCCAACTTCCCACCCACCCCTAGCACAACAAACCAACAACCTAGTGAAAAACTTACACAACGATATTTACACACAACAAATACTCACATGGAAGAAACTCGGTTCCTCCCCTGGTGCTGATTCTGATCGGCTTGCCGACAACGACAATAAAGTCGCCAAATCTTTTCCCCGGGCTGACAGAGGCCAAGCCACGCTCTGGGCCGACAGAAGTCGAGCCACTCTAGGTTCGTTGGCACGTACCGCTCAAACGGTCCTGCCTAATCCCTTCTCAAAACCGACTGCACCCAGTGACGTCGACTCGAAGCTGATGACGTCACAATTTCCCGATCACTCCAAAAAGAGAGAAACAAAAACCCAACAAGGACAAGAATCGCACACACAAGTACATGAACGATAAAATTAACCTTCAATACCCAACCTGCTCGCGACACACAGACAGACAGACAGTCGCCCGCACGCACGCACGCACGAATGCACGCACGAATGCCCGCGCACACACACACTCACACACACACACACACACATACACACACACGGACAAACAGAAACGTAGACAGATAGACATACAAACCAGACGAGCAAAAATCGAGGGGGGGCAAAAGCGGGGAGATGAACACACGTACACATTGAAAGACGTGCATAGAGCCAAACGGACAGACAGATGGACGGACGGACGGACGGACGGATACACAGGCACATGGACAAACAAACAGACACACATACGAAACACACACCCCCGCACGCATGCACACACACACGCACGCACGGACACACGCACGCACGCACACACACAGTCACACACACACACACACACACACACTGCAGATAGAACCATTCTCTTCTGTACATCTTCACGTCATGTTTTCACACATTCTAGGAAATACACCTCTGTGAGCTTATGGATGTAAGTTTTATAGATATCCAGGCAATATGGATGTATCTATACCTGAAAGCTTGTTTATCGTCCACCCAATGGCTTTGTGAACCCTCTGTAAAAAGTATGTACCTATTGCTCGTCATTATCCTTCTTTCCCATCCAACACTACATTTTTACCTCGGGTTTTTCCCGTCTCGTAAAAAATAAGTACTGCCTCCTCGTTGAACTGCTGTTCTGCCCACGCACACATACAGTAACACTGGATCAAAATGCGTCTCACCCTATATGCACTTTCATGAGTTGCACATAACGTCATTTTGTTCACTCTGCTCCGTAACCTACATGTGCTTTCCTCCATTAAAAAAATCTCCACAAATTTAACATTACGCCTATGACCATTCACATATAGAGGGAATCGTCCCATGTCCCCATAAACCACATAGCATCATAAGAGACATTCAGATAAGACTGTCTCAGAGAGAGAGAGAGAGAGAGAGAGAGAGAGATAGAGAGAGAGAGAGAGAGAAAGAGAGAGAGAGACAGAGAGAGAGACAGAGAGAGAGACAGAGAGAAAGAGAGAGAAACAGAAAGAGAGGCAGAGAAAGAGAGAAATAGAGAGAGAGGGAGAGAGGGAGAGAGGGAGAGAGAGAAACAGAGAAAGAGAGAGAAACAGAGAAAGAGAGAGAGAGAGGTGGGGGGAGAGAAACAGAGAAAGAGAGAGAGACAGAGAGAGAGAGAGGAGAGAGAGAGAGAGAGAGAGAGAGAGAGAGAGAGAGAGA
>JAWQFJ010002483.1:219399-256885 GCA_034096865.1 Theodoxus fluviatilis | reverse complement strand
GCATCCTCATAGTTCTCACTACTGATCATGACCTTGAAATCAGCATTCTATCACTACTATAATCTGTTCTATAGGCACCCTCATAGTTCTCACTACTGATCATGACCTTGAAATCAGCATTCTATCACTACTACAATCTGTTCTATAGGCATCCTCATAGTTCTCACTACTGATCATGACCTTGAAATCAGCATTCTATCACTACTACAATCTGTTCTATAGGCATCCTCTTAGTTCTCACTACTGATCATGACCTTGAAATCAGCATTCTATCACTACTACAATCTGTTCTATAGGCATCCTCTTAGTTCTCACTAATCTGCCCTCCGCTAGATCGAACCCATAAAATCATTTCTGAAGGCAATACATAATTCACTTAAAAACATCTCATACTGATAGTGATACAGAAACAACATTCAAATAAAACGTTTTCCTACTGAAAAAAATTGCTTAATTTGGTGAAAAGCAGAACAGCACCTATTATCCTACTAATTCAATTTCTAAAAACTCATCCTAGCAAATTTCCCCCAAATTTCTCTGCAGAAGTGAATAAAGCTGGTCTCCAGACAAGAAACTGCAAGGACAGCAAGGGATCCCATCCTAAGAAAAGTGCTTAAGTCCACTCACAGTCTCCCCTTTCCCCATGAAGCACACTTCGCTGCCCTGGACAACCATGCCTATGCCAGAGCAGGCCCCTTGAGTCACGGAGAAGGGTGGCTAGTGACAGGCGACACCTACAGCTGAGCTATTTCTCCGGCAAAGGCAGGCCCAGTTATCATTCAGGGGAGGCAAATCACCTCATACCCCTTTCAACTTGGTCAACTGAAGACCCCATCCCTGGCCCATAGTTGTATAATCTTAATCAGGCAATTCAGGCAAAAGGTGTTACATTTTCTGGATCAGCAGGGTGTTGTGTTACATATATGGCCTGAGCTGCTTGATGCCCCCCTCATCAGCTGGAACCCCAGTCAGCTGGGCCCTACATGCTCAGTGCTAACTTTTCCCTGCAGTGCAATCAACCCTGGTATGCAGCCTTGAGCTGGCATTCAGCTGGAATATTTGCCTGGGAGTGGAGATGATGATGGTAACTGGCTGCATCATCTTATCTGTCTGTCACCATGTTGGTTGTCAGGGGTCAGCAAAGAATATATTTATTGGCCCATTGATCAGGACACAAAGTGAAAAGCTGTTTGAAACCCATAAGCAGGTGACAAGTGGCTCTTTAACCTTTAGGAGGCCGCCGGCGCATTGATGCGCCACAGCGTACATTCGCCAGACGTCCGCCGGCGCATCAGTGCACCGAGCGATAGTGACGTGCTTTGTTGACTTGCCTAACGCTGCCATCGAGTCATGCTGTTCTAAAAATATCAGTCTTGTGAAGTGATCACGTGGCAACGAGATCCAACATTTTGGCGATCGAGAGAACGCCGCAAATTTTTTCACGAAGTTGCGTCTTCGTCATTTGTGAACGGGACTTTTTTCTTTGCCAGTATGGCAACTGACGAAGAAGTTGAAGCGCTTGTGGAGTTATTTTTCGATTCTGACTCTCAGAATATGAATTCGAAGGCTTTACTGACATTGATGTGATGGGAGATGGAGGGACAGAGAGGCAAGCACGTGCTTCGACGATGTGTTGTGGTCTTTAGATTGAGACAAGCGGAAGCTTGATTCAGATGAAAATGACTCGGCTGACTTCCCTAGCGTAAGTAATTGTAGGATTTTTTGTTTTGTTTTACCCTAAAACATTTTCAGATGTATTACCAAGTAATCAAAAGCTGTTGTATTCTTGAATAAATAGAGCAGTGTAGGAAAACACAGTGCTTTGACGGATGTGTTGTGGTCTGTAGATCGAGAGGAGCGGAAGCTTGATTCAGATGAAAATGACTCGGCTGACTTCCCTAGCGTAAGTAATTGTAGGATTTTTTTGTTTTGTTTTAGTTTTACCCTAAAACATTTTCAGATGTATCTCCATTACTTGGAGACTCTATGCACTTTTGCATTTTCATTAAAAGCTGTTGTATTCTTGAATAAATAGAGCAGTGTAGGAAAACACAGTGAATTTGTTTGTTTTTTGTTGTTGTCTGTGTTCCATGATTTTTTAGCAGCTGAAAAAAAACATTCTGTGGCATTTTCATTAATTGCACCATGTAGGCCATCCATTTTTCTACTCACCCTCCAAAAATCTACTTCAAAGCTTGAATAGGTAATAAATGATGATTTTTAAAAGTAAACATGGTGTCAAATTTGACCACACATAATAAAATTTGTGGCTCTGGGGTAAAACAATGACGAAAATTGGCGGCGCTCTAAAGGTTAAAACTTTATCTACACCACAGTGCTCTACACTGAGGAGAGGGGATGGGTGAGGTGATTGGGTGGGGGTGGGGGTGAGTGGGGGGGGGAGAAGCTCACCTTTGGCTGGTTCAGCAGCAGGCTGCGGGGGAGGGGCAGCATCTTCTTTCACCTCCTTCACCTCTTCCTTTGCCGGCTCCTTGGTCTTCTCCTTCACTGGCTCCTTCACTTTCTCCTTCACTGGCTCCTTCACTGGCTCCTTCACTTTCTCCTTCACTGGCTCCTTCACTTTCTCCTTCACTGGCTCCTTCACTTTCTCCTTGACAGGTTCTGACTTCTCCTCTATGACAGGAGATGGCTGAAAATGGGAAGGAGAAAATTCATGATGTCACATGATAGTCTCACAGGAAATCCAGAAATTGAGAAAATTGATGTTTAGAACAAGGAGGTGGAGCAGGACTCCTGTTCATCTTCTTCTTCTCCCTGTCCTTGTTTTCCACCTCTTCCTTCTCATCATCCTCACACTTCAACTTTGTCCTCCTGCTTCTGCCCACTTTCCCATCCCTTGTTTTGTGCACATCTTCCTTGTCTCCTTGCTCCTGCTCATTGATTCTAAAACCACACGTCCTTCAGTTCTGCTGCAAGCTCTTGTCCTCCTCTTTCCGGTGACAGACACAGCCAGCCAGCCTGCCAAATACACAGTGATGACAGGCAGACAGCCAGATAGTGATGATAGGCAGACAGACTGATGCACAGTGATGACAGGCAGGCACACACACACACACACACACACACACACACTGACAGAGACAGACAGACACACACAAGAGGCTGTCACACACACAGACAGCCAGATGCAAAAACAGAGTCACAGAGATAGGAAGCTGCTACATCTACAATCGTGATATTAAGGCTGTTCAGACACATGCACAGACACACACACAGACACACACACACACACACACACAGACACACACACACACATACAGACACACACATACACACACTCACACACAGACACAGACACATGCACAGACACACAGTGACAGAGACACACACACACACACACACACACATACATATGCAGATACAGTGACAGATGCACACACACATACAGAGACACACACACACACACATACATATGCAGATACAGTGACAGATGCACACACACATACAGACACACACACACACACAAACATGCACAGACACTCAGTGACAGATGCACACACACACACACAGACACACACATAGATACATAGCAACAGTCAGAGAGAGACAGAGACAGGGAGCTTGCTACATTAACAAAGGTAAAACTGGGACTGTCCAGACACACACCTCAGGCTTGTTCTCCTTGCCCTTCTTCTTCTTGCCTGGCTTCTTCTCCGCAGACTTGGCTTCCGTCTCTGCCAGCACAGAGGGCGCCTCCTCCTGGGGTGGTGCCTCAGTCACAGCAATGGCGGGAGTTGGAGCAGGGGCAGGGGCTGCCTTCTCCTCAGCAGCCTTCTCCTGTGGGTACAGTTTCTGTGTAGTGTCTGCATCTCTGGGATACTTCATCAAATGATCTTTTTCTCAGAATTAAGTACCAATAAAACAAACAACTTATGACAAACAGCCATCTTTACCACCCCTCCCCACAATCTGACTTAAGGTCCATTTTAGAACCCCAGCAAATATGTGTGCGATGTCGTCTTAATTGAGTTAGTTGAGAATGCAAAGTATGCAGAGAGCACCACCTGAGCAATTTTGAACAAGAGTGAGTCTTCAGACAGCTACAAGTAGAGATTGCTACAGCAATTTGCATGCATTAAATTTCATATGGATTCTCACTCTCTTTCTCCTCCTCAACATCACCTTTACAACTCTTTTCACCTGTATGCTACTACTGTTGCTTCTACCACTATTAGCACTACTACAAATACCACTAGTATCACTCCTGCCATGACAACTACTATCATTACTACTAGCATTATTACTCCTACAGCTACTACTAGTATTACTGCTCCCACAACACACCTTCTTCTTCTTCTTGCTCTTCTGGCTCTGGGGGGTCACTGCTGGTTCAGCTGGGGTGGTGGGGGTCTCAGTAACGGTGGGGGGAGCAGGGGTGGGAATGGGAGTAGGGGTGGGGGCGGGGGTGGGGGCAGGCTTGTCTGCCACCTTCTCCTTCTTGGGCGTTGCAGCCTCCTTTTTGTCTTCAGCCTTGGGTTTTTCGTCCCCACTGCTGTCCATCTTCTCCTCCTTCTTCCCCTTGCTCTTCTTGCCCTTCTTTGACACCTGTGTGGTCCAGCCATCTGTCAAAATAGCAGTCACTCTCAGAATCTTGGAAAACAAAACCAAACCAAAAAAAACACCTAACCCCCCAAACAATCGGAGACTCCAAAAGTCTCTACGGCCAACCGAAAAAACAAGTTGTGGTTTCACTAATACAGCCTGAATTTTATTTCCTTTTTTTTCCAAGAAGAGGTCAGACTGAATATAAACCAAACTTTCTTTTACCAAAAATGCTTCTTTAAAGCTTGAATAGTTGATTCCCTGAGTGCTTATAGCCCTGGGAAGATGAGACAGCATGCAATTTGTTGTTTACCATCAATTTCTTATATTTCTTTCTCTCTCTCTCTTTTTTGCATGATTGAAAAAAGTTTAGGGTTGGCAGAAAAAAATTTGGGTCAGTTGGGTTACTGAAGCCAGAAATGTTTTTGTGTGTGGCCTAAACACAATATACAAGCACTGGATACCTTGCACATTTGGAAAAGAATATTACTTTCCCTTGGGTCATCAGCAGTGTGCAAATGTGCTTTGTACATAGAATGTGTAGTACTCCCTTACTATAATACCTTCTCCCTTGCCCAGACCAGTCACATTTCCTCCCCTGAGAGTACAGTGACTGCAGGTAAATAACTACACTGAAGAATGCATCTTTTTTAAGATCAGGATTTGCCATAGTGGCTCTACCTGTTGGCAGCTGTGTGAGGCGATTAAGTGCAGTGCTTCAGATTGTTGGCGCGCCCGCGCCATTGGCGCATATTTTATCAGAATGGCGTGTTACTTTCAATGTGTATGCGCCAGCTGGGCGCGTCATAAAAATCGCCAACTTGTATCAATCCTTGGTCCGTCTGTACCAGTAAGCCACACCAAGCACATGTGGCCACACCACGGAGTACCAAAACTGACGCCAAAGTGCTGCTTTGCCTAGCATCGATGCATCGCTCTGTGTGATAGGCTAACAGCCAGCAGACAACCAATCAGTGAACATCTATCAGTTTACCTTGCACAGACTCGCTCACATGAGCGGAATCAAGATGCCAACGAAGAAAAGGCTTAGAAAAGAAACTGAAGAAAAGCAACGTCAGTTGACGATGTCTTCAATGTTTTGCAAGAATAAAGCAAGCGGTAACTGTTTAGTTTTTATCTCTTACTAGCTGAAAATTGAAGCAATCGTTTTTTCTCTCCCTTCTCCCAGATCAGCCAGCCGGCACGTGTTTTCCCCACGCCTCTTCCAACTCCTGCCTCCCGCACTCCAACCTTTCTCCCCCTTCTCTCTTCTCTTAGATGTCGGCAAGGCGGCATGTGTATCCCCCTCCCTTTCCTCCCCCTCCTCCAGCGTTTAGTGGGTCAGTGATCTAGCAAGTTCAGAACTGAACTGAACTGAACTGATTTAGCAAACTGTCGTCTCTAAAAATAGCTAAGTGCTGCGAACTCGTCGCGAGGAGGGCCTGGGGAGGGGGTAAAGAGGCAAGAGATCTAGAGCAGAGAAGGGGGAAAAAAAGGGATAAAAGAGGGATAGGGGTGGGGCGGGTTTAAAGAGGGAAGAGATCTAGAGCGGAGAAGAAGAATAAAAAGAGAGGGGCGGGGGTGGGGTGGGTTCAGTACCGTAAACCTAGTGTCACCTGAAGTGATAGTCAGGCTCGCTGTCGTGTTGGGTTTTGCGTCGTTTTGCTCTTGATGATATCGGTTGTGGAAATGTGAACTGTGAGAGTGTAAGGTTGTATGCGTCAAACTTACGGAAAGAAGGTGAATGAGCGAATACTAGAGGAGTGATTTTGTGTTTGACTGGTTGAAGCAGATCTCTGTTACTTGTTAGATTTCATTGTGTTAGGCCCTAAAACCAAGTTTGTTTAAACAAAACATCATGCTACCAAGAAACAAGAAGGGCAAAGCCCATACGACTCACATGCTTGACCTTGACCAAGTCACTATGTATGTTTTTTGAGGCCTTGTCATCATACACCATCATGCCACATTTGGTGTTGATAGACTTAATAGTCTCCGAGAAAAATCCAACGTTTAAGTTTTTTACGCCCGGACGGACGGACGCCCGGACGGACGACACGGCTCAGTACATAGACTCACTTTTGCTTCGCATGTGAGTCAAAAATAGAGTGGGTTTTGAGTGATCATGACTCTTGTGTCCACAGAACGAAATGTTAAAAGAGACAATAAAACAACTGAAAGACACACAGCTTGACATGTGTTTGTTTATTTATTTATTTATTTATTTTTTAGTTATTCATTTGTGTGTGTATGGGGGGCGGGATGCTGTCGGGGTGTCATGTGTGAGGTGGAGGGTCATTCTGTTTGAAGTGAAGGTTCGATTGTTTATGACCCATGTTTTTCAAAATTGACCCATCATTTTGCCTGGCCATGGGTCATTGGGCCCATGAAGTCTGAAAACAATCTGAAGCACTGTAAGTGCTGTGGTTCAGTCCCTGCTTCGGATGACCTGACTATTTTCCATCATTATGATCTAAAACAAATCTGTGTCCCCTTAACACTCCCTTCTAGTTTAACTTTAATGCATTCCTTTACTAGAATAATACCTTCATGGTCCGGCAGAGTAGTCACATTACCTCCCCTGCAAGAGTATGCTAAATGCGGGGAAATGACTAACCATGTAATGAATGCATCTTATTCAAGATCAAGATTTTGGTGTAGAGGTGTAACGCAACCCCTTCAATAGGTTCCTTCACTAGAATGATGCAAGTCTACATAGGAATGAGCAAAGGAACAAATGAAAGTATGCAAATTAACCAAATGTTAACCACATCATGCTGTACCGCGTTTTGGCCTTCCCTGAGCTAGGCATTCATACCATGCGGTCATCCATCCAGTTCAGGATTGGACTAAGGGAGGTTACTACATATAGGGGTATGGATTGGGTGGGGGGATGGTGGTGGTAGTGGATGGTTGTGGTGGCGGTGGCGGCAGCGGTGTTGGTGTTGGGATGGGAGGGTGGTGGTGGGGTTTGACCCACAGTTCAAAGATGACAAGCTCATGCGAGATCTGTGATGGCTTTGGAGGCCCAAATTAAATTTGCCAAGGAGACACTGGAACCCTGATGATGCTGACATATGATCAAATCCATATCCATTCTAAGCCCTTAGGTTATGGGGAAAGGGGGGGGGGGGGGGGGGTGGGGGGGAGGGGGGGAAAGAGGGACAGGTCAAAACAAAACAAATCAAACAAACTAAAGACACCTTGTGGTCACAGTAACCCAATTGACCCTTTCTTTTCTGCCAACCCTAAACTTGTTTTTCACTCATGAAACAAACATCACCCCCACCACCCCAAAACAGGGGAAAGGAAAACAAGATAGTATATAACAAATTGCACGCTGTCCTATCTTCCCTGCCTGAAGAGCACTCAAGGAATCCACTATATGAGTTTTTTGTTTTAAATAAAAAGCATTTTCTGTGAAAGACATTTTTTCAAATGTTCAACCTGGCCTCTCCTAGAAAGACGAAGCAAAAAAAAAGTTCAGGCTTGCCATGTTACCTTCACCACAACTTTTCCCCCCTTCAATATAATTAGGACTGGAGTGGCAATTGTTTTCATGCTCGTTTGATGTTTTTACACTGTGCAGGGCCTTGCAGAATAATTTCCCTTTAACAACACTTGCATGTCCAATACATATGTCAGAATGTGGACGTTGTCAACTGAAGTTGCCTCCATGGTAACAAATGTTCAGAATGTATGTAAAGTAAATTCATGGTGAACCATGCATTCAGTAATCAACATGAAGTTTTTTTTAATCTCCCCTTCCAAACCAGCACACCTTAGAGTTTGACGTTACATGACAAAGACAAAAAAAACCAACCTAAAGATGTCATCACAAATTAAGCACATCAGAATGGTCTCATAACACAGCTTTAATTACACACCATTTTCTCAAGAAATAATATTTAAAAGTGAATAATTCTATGGCAGAGAAACTTTTTATATTTACACTTTAGCCTGATTCACTCATGGCCAGTCAAATTTGACAATCAAGTCTCCCCTCTAGTAAAATGTGACTTGTGGGCTCAGGAAGGAAAAAATATAAAAATTAAAATCAACCTAAACTAATGATGAACACAGATTTTCAGACTGGCATATTATATCACACTTTTCATTACTAGTCATTCCAAAATTTAACACTTGTAGTCAAAATAGTCTGAAAAGGCAAACTTTGATACTGGATACTATTCAGATATTCTGTTTCCACTTCAGAAGATATTTACAACTGAGTGCTACAGACACACTGCCAATACACTGCTAATGACACACTGTAACAGGGCAGTAAGCTTGCAGTAATGACAGATCAATACTTTATTCCCAGCACAGGGCGCAGCAGGGCACTGCACAGGTCATGAGATGATGGTTGGTTGGTTGGTTAGTTGGTTGGTGTTTTACGACCTTTCAGCCTTTGTAGGCTATGTAAGGCCATACACATGAAAATCTTTAGAACAGTTTGGAGTAAACGCTAATCAAGTCATGGTGTCCCTAGTTATTCGCCTCTTAAGAATCTCGTTGGGAAACGCTGTGGGTCAATTCTTACCCTAAACCCACAGGGGGAGCACCGAGATGAAGCACAGAGCTTGACTTACCCCCAACCTCCTCAGTCACGGTCCGTTTTTCACTCTTCTCAGCCTCCCTCTCCCGGTTGGCCTTCTTTGCCTGAAAGAGAAGGAAATAAGTCTTGAGAATATGTCACCTAAAACTGTGTGTGTGTGTGTGTGTGTGTGTGTGTGTGTGTCTGTGTGTGTGTGTGTGCGCGCGCGCGCGTGCATGTGTGTGTGTATCTCTGGGCACATGGAAAAGAAACAGGGACCATAATTACAACAGTGAACTTAAAAAGACATAACAAGCAAACAAACAATCAAAAACAAAGAAAATACCACATGCAATCATTTGAATTATTACTTCTCACAATGCCAATACCTGAATCTATTGCCATATTTCCTTTTTCAATGTAAAAGTAAACAGGTAAAGAAGTGACTTTACACAGCGACTTATCCCCTGCGTCTGGGTCCTAAACTGCTTTTCACCGAGGCCTTTACAAACATAGGCATTGCTTCTGTCTCTTGCTGCACTCCAGCACAACAGTTCAGACCTTGCAAGTAATGACAGCCTGGAGCTCTCAGATCAGCACCGCCTCCACATGTGACAACCCATCCCCATCCTGTAGTTCAGCTCATAATGCACTGTTGGCCTGTCCTTGCCAGTAATGCACGCCAAGCACATATATGATATATCATATAGTGCTAAATGCAAACGGCATAAACATTCTGTACAGGGCAAAACATCCTGGTCTGCAGGAAGGAGCAGTTTATCCTAGGGCCTGTGTTGGTTTGATAGTTCCCACTGTAATCTGACTCAACAGCCAGGTGTGGTGAGCGGCGTACAAGTCCCCACACCACCCACCTCATGTGGTGCTACACAGTGCACCAGGTGTTACAATGATCAGCTCAGCATGTTTAGCCAAGTTTTAATTGTGATGGTGCAACCTGAAACACATACTATCTGCCAGTCTATTCGTCTATTCATTTTCATGTATAAGCCCTGGTATTTAAAAGCCCACATATCCATTGCCATGCTGTTCCCGTTTAATGGTTTATCCTGCATCATAATTACGAACTTTGTATCCCATTGGGGGAATGAAGTTTAAAAAAAAATGTTTTTCCTTCACACAGATCTATAGCCTGATGCCTTTATGACTATTTCCCAGTTTTTTCTTATACTTATTTATCTGCATAAATGTTTCAACACAAAAATGCTTTACAAACGGTTGTTGCCATATCTTTTGCCTTTGAGGTATTGTGGTGTTCACTGCCTAGAGTTAGCCTGTGCCAGATGCCTTACAACGCTAGATTTACTACCTACTGTTGGATGGGCAGCTAGAAATTCCTGACCTCTTTGATTGATGTCTACGTTCCCTGGGGCCAGTGTAGGCGAGTTCTGATCAGCTCAGCCTGACCCTTTCTGCAGGAATCTCTATTCTACTCACGTTATCTTCTTTAGGGCTCACAACTCTTATGCGACATGTTTAACCCTGATGACAGCAGGAAATGTGAGCCCTCAGTAGAGAAGTTCAGCTGGTTGTTAGTGCAAGTCCTTGTTGAACCTGAAGAAGGAATTTACCAAACAAAAAAATTAGCATCATTTAACTAGTCTTGAGTAGTTCTGGACAGTTTTATCATGGCCATTCTACAACATTAGTTTGAAATTATCACATTTAGCAGAAGATTCAACTGTCAGTGGCTAACCATGCTGTCATTCTAAAATAGATCAAAATGTTAAATTTCTGATGTAGCTTGAATAAAATCTTATTTCTGTCAGTTGCAAACCTAAATTATGCCCAATGGAAAAATCTGTATAAGGCTTCATCCCATGCAATTAGTTCTGCCCTTGAAGTTCTGTCATGATATTGGCAACTCTTCCTAGAGACTACCCAGGGATGTTCAAACCCGCTCGCCCGAGGCGAGTTAAAATTGCGTCGGGCTAGTTAAAACTGCAGAGTCACTCGCCCGATGGGCGAGTAAAAAAATTGGAGCACTTTGATTCTATTTGCAATTGTCCATGACTGGATAGCAACAGTCATATTGTCTGCCGCTGCATCTACCATGTTTTTCGTCTTGCTTCATCTCGCGTTAAGCCTCGAGTGTTTGGGTGTCGCTCGCAACAAGCTAAACATAGATTTCAGCGTCCTCAACTCGTGCTCGATGCTATGCTTTGTTGATTTCAAGCTGTGCCAAATACATAGCATATCATCTTCAATAAAGTCATGTTGAGTTGGTGTATTTAGAAACTGCATTCAGTTTTTCACTATTTGTGTATGGAAGGCAGGCTGGTAAAAAAAGTTGCGGGCTAGTAACTTTTGTGTCCAACTAGCCCGGCGGGCTAGTAAGCCGAAATAATGTTGAACACCCCTGGGTACTACCCATCAAATTTTGTCGCAACTTCAGTCCTTTTCTCCTCAGAAATAATTCAGGGATGGAACAGCAAACTACACTATTAGAGAGGGAAAAGAAGCAAACAAAACAAACAAATCAAACACAACACGACAAAGATCTCCTTCAACACTTCTGGTAATGTAATCATCGTCATCATTGTTGGGCCTCTCTTGGAGGAGAGTGATGGAGTGCCCTGATAGGTCTATGTACACACAAAAACAACAAGGCACTCCGTAGTTACCATCATCCACCCCCATTCCCCACCATCATCCACCCCCATTCCCCACCATCATTCACCCCCTTTCCCCACCATCATCCACCCCCCATTCCCCACCATCATCCACCCCATTCCCCACCATCATCCACCCCCCATTCCCCACCATCATCCACCCCCATTCCCCACCATCATCCACCCCCATTCCCCACCATCATCCACCCCCATTCCCCACCATCATTCACCCCCTTTCCCCACCATCATCCACCCCCATTCCCCACCATCATCCACCCCCCATTCCCCACCATCATCCACCCCCATTCCCCACCATCATCCACTCCCATCCCCCACCATCATCCACCCCCATTCCCCACCATCATCCACTCCCATCCCCCACCATCATCCACCCCCATTCCCCACCATCACCCACCCCCCATTCCCCACCATCATCCACTCCCATTCCCCACCATCATCCACTCCCATCCCCCACCATCATCCACCCCATTCCCCACCATCATCCACCCCCCATTCCCCACCATCATCCACTCCCATTCCCCACCATCATCCACCCCATTCCCCACCATCATCCACCCCATTCCCCACCATCATCCACCCCCATTCCCCACCATCATCCACCCCCATTCCCCACCATCATCCACCCCCATTCCCCACCATCATCCACCCCCATTCCCCACCATCATCCACCCCCATTCCCCACCATCATCCACCCCCATCCCCCACCATCATCCACCCCCATTCCCCACCATCATCCACCCCCATTCCCCACCATCATCCACCCCCATTCCCCACCATCATCCACCCCCATCCCCCACCATCATCCACCCCCATCCCCCACCATCATCCACCCCCATTCCCCACCATCATCCACCCCCATTCCCCACCATCATCCACCCCTATTCCCCACCATCATCCACCCCCATTCCCCACCAACATCCACCCCCATTCCCCACCATCATCCACCCCCATCCCCCACCATCATCCACCCCCATCCCCCACCAACATCCCCCACCCCCATCCCCCACCATCATCCACCCCCATTCCCCACCATCATCCACCCCCATTCCCCACCATCATCCACTCCCATCCCCCACCATCATCCACTCCCATCCCCCACCATCATCCACCCCCATCCCCCACCATCATCCACCCCCATTCCCCACCATCATCCACCCCCATTACCCACCATCATCCACCCCCTTTCCCCACCATCATCCACCCCCATTCCCCACCATCATCCACCCCCATTCCCCACCATCATCCACCCCCCATCATCCACCCCCATTCCCCACCATCATCCACCCCCATTCCCCACCATCATCCACCCCCATTCCCCACCATCATCCACCCCCTTTCCCCACCATCATCCACCCCCATTCCCCACCATCATCCACCCCCATTCCCCACCATCATCCACCCCCATTCCCCACCATCATCCACCCCCTTTCCCCACCATCATCCACTCCCATCCCCCACCATCATCCACCCCATTCCCCACCATCATCCACCCCCCATTCCCCACCATCATCCACCCCCATTCCCCACCATCATCCACCCCATTCCCCACCATCATCCACCCCCATTTCCCACCATCATCCACCCCCATTCCCCACCATCATCCACCCCCATTCCCCACCATCATCCACCCCCATTCCCCACCATCATCCACCCCCATTCCCCACCATCATCCACCCCCATTCCCCACCATCATCCACTCCCATCCCCCACCATCATCCACCCCCATCCCCCACCATCATCCACCCCCATTCCCCACCATCATCCACCCCCATTACCCACCATCATCCACCCCCATTCCCACCATCATCCACCCCCTTTCCCCACCATCATCCACCCCCATTCCCCACCATCATCCACCCCCATTCCCCACCATCATCCACCCCCATTCCCCACCATCATCCACCCCTCATTCCCCACCATCATCCACCCCCTTTCCCACCATCATCCACCCCCATTCCCCACCATCATCCACCCCCATTCCCCACCATCATCCACCCCCTTTCCCACCATCATCCACCCCCATACCCCACCATCATCCACCCCCCATTCCCCACCATCATCCACTCCCATCCCCCCGGTCACCATTCCTGTCCACCAAGGAAGAGTACAGGCAAACAGCACACTTGCCTTCTTGTTGTCGTCTTGCTTCTGCTTATTGGCAACTGGGGAAGCAGTAGCAGCAGGGGCGGGTTTGCTCTTGGAGGCTGCAGGGGAGCTTTTAGCGGCTTTGGTCTGCACCTGGCGCTTTGGAGACTCCTCAGACACAGGCACTATGTGGCCATTGGTAGCCGACTTGGTCTGAAGTGGTCAGCAGAAAGCATTGTTAAGATACCTGTATATTGACAAGATATTGGTAATAGTTTTGTATAGAAGCTTGCAATGAGTAGTAGACAGCATGAAGAGAGATATAAGGATCCCTAAAGGACTTGATATCAGCATCTCAAGTTGGGACAACATTGCCAGGGACTGCATCAGTTGGAGAGGTAAGCTCAGAGCACACTGAGGGAGGGAGAAAAGACAGTCAGGAGGCTGGAGGAGGAGAGGAATATTTGGCAGGACAGGATGCACTGGGATGACACCCACACCTTCAAGTAGGTAGTGGCCGCGCCGCACAAAAGTGCGATCTAACGTGCAAAACAGCCAAAATTGACGATTTTCACCGGGCTGTGTTCGGCTTACACAAGTACTACAGATGTGTAGCCTAACTTACACAGAAATAAAGAACTTTATTTCTTCTTTCAATCGAATGTACGTTTATTATTAAAGCATTAGTATTTTTAATGCGCCACACGCTAGTTTTATGGTACTACGTTTACTCGCCTGGCGAATTTGGGACAGACATCGCACAATGCTATATTTGGTATCAATGTTTGCGAAATTAAGTAAAAAATCGAATGATACCAAAATCCGTCCATATTTCTAAAGTATAACCCCCTAAAAACGAACAAATCACGAAAGTGTCCGACATTTTGTGAATTACATCAAGAAGCTCTGCTTTAACAACTGTAATCTGTAGGCTCAGATGAAAGAGAATTTAATTATCTTTAGGAATGACGTATTGGTTTTAAGTTGGCATGTATGTCCCAAATTCACCCGGCCTTCAAACCTAGGTACCCCATTTCCATGCGAGGTGCATCAGCCCAGAGATGGCGGCTTCCGAGATGTCGACTTCAACGAATTCTGAATTTGAAGTTTTGCCATCTATTTGATGTTCTCGGTAAGTAAAATGAAACGAAATGTACAGGTCTAGTTGATTATTTACTATTGCTGTATCATATAGCCTACACACACATACATGCGCAAACACACATGTGAGCGCACAGAGAGAGAGAGAGAGAGAGAGAGAGAGAGAGAGACATACACAGAGAGGGAGGAAACAAATATCTACTTGTATGATGAATTACACAATCTCTAAAACATACCCCAAAAAAATTTGTGTACCAGAAAAAAATTTAATTGTTAATTTATGATAACATGATTGCAATGGCATATGCACATGAAAAACACACATTCACTTCCACACATCTAGACATTGGAATTCCCCCCCCCCCCCCCCCCCCCCCCCCCCCCATCCCCAACCCCCAACAGCTCAACTTGGCCAGCCCCTCAAGTAATTATTTAACAAGAAGGGCAAAGCCCATACGACTCACATGCTTGACCTTGACCTTTATATGACCTTGACCTTCAGGTGACCTTCAAGGTCAAGGTCAAACAACTAAACCTACCAATGACATCATACACAAAGAAATGCTTTACACATTTTTCCTACCAAAATACATGTGACCTTGACCCAAGGTCAAGGTCATCCAAGGTCATGCAACACAAAGCTCTTAATTCAAGACATAGGAAGCACAATGGTGCTTATAGGCACTTTCTACCATGAGATATTAGCGAATCATAGTGCGTCCTCCACGAACTTCGTATCGTATAAGCTTCACTGAAAGCTTTTGCCATCAATCCAGACACGTGGGAACGGGCTGCAATGGACCGATCCACCTGGCGCTCTTCCATCCACAAAGGTGCCAAGACATGCGAGGCAAACAGGATCACTGCCGCAGAAAAGAAGAGGCAAGCCCGCAAGGCCCATGCTGTCAACCCCCCTGGAGACGTCCCACTTGTCCCATGTCCCTTCTGTTCCCGAACCTTCCGTGCCAGGATCGGCCTCGTTAGCCATCTGCGCACACACAGACAGAACCAGTCCTGGCAACCCCCCGGATGACTAGAGTGGTCCTCGTCGACTCGACGGACGAACAACAAAATCGGCATAATTCGTATCTAAATCAGGGTGCGCGCGCATCACAAGAAAGTTACGAACTTCGTTTCTCTCATGTCGCATAGAACAGCAGACGAATTTCGTTTCTGTGAACGAAGGTACGCAACTCTTGGTAAACTTTCGTGAGTTCACTATGAAGATTGCAGGGAATCGAAATTGGGTCACATTTCACAAAACAGCCGTCTGACGATTAAATAACCATACATTTAGCACCAGACTTTCCATTTACTCATGAAATAAGGCAAGCATCGCATAACTTGATGTTTTGATTAACTAGGAAGGAACATCGAGCAATTTAAAACTTGAAGCGTGACATATTTTGGGTCGCCATTTTCTTCGGATGCTAGTCTTGTGAAGGCCAAACAGTTGGTCTCTTAAACCACGCCTGGAATGTTTACTGTTTGTCAGTCAAGCCCTTTCATTTTACAAATCAGCAGTTGAAACGACATGGTATCATTTTCTTGTGATTACAGTAATGTTAGGACAACGGAAGAATGCAAAAAGACTCACCGAAATGGAGTTCGGCAAATCGTCTGTTTTCACGAAGTTCGTATGGGCAACACTTGTTCATTACCATATCGCAGACAACCGGATGTCACGTGACAGCACAAGGTGTGACGTAGAATGCAATAATGCCTCATTAAGCTACGAATTATGCCGATACGAAGTTCGTAGAGGACGCTCTATGTTACCCTATAGTCACTTTTAGTGGTTCACTACCCCATTTTGGTCACATTTCATAAGGGTCAAAGTGACCTTGACCTTGATGATATGTGAACAAATGTGTCTCATGATGAAAGTATAACATGTGCCCCACATAATTATTAAGTTTGAAACAGTTATCTTCCATAGTTCAGGGTCAAGGTCACTTCAAAATATGTATACAATCCAACTTTGAAGAGCTCCTGTGACCTTGACCTTGAAGCAAGGTCAACCAAACTGGTATCAAAAGATAGGGCTTGCTTTGACCTATATACCACTTGTAGCTAAGGTCGCCATTCTCAATAACGTGGGAGAAAATTGGGAAAATGTGAAAAATGACTGTTTTTGAGACCACATTTATGGCTCCTGTGACCTTGACCTTGAAGCAAGGTCAAGTCACTATGTATGTTTTTTGAGGCCTTGTCATCATACACCATCATGCCACATTTGGTGTTGATAGACTTAATAGTCTCCGAGAAAAATCCAACGTTTAAGTTTTTTACGCCCGGACGGACGCCCGGACGGACGGACGACACGGCTGAGTACATAGACTCACTTTTGCTTCGCATGTGAGTCAAAAAGGGTGTAGAAAAGAATACACTTTTAGTTATCTCATTGGCTAGACTTTAGATGGAGGTGTGGGTAACCGTTGTAGGATGATGCTTGAGAATATTGTGAAAATTTTCCTTGAACATAGACTTGATAGTAGGGAATCATAGAGCGTCCTTCAGGAATTCCGGTTCAGAATAATCTGATATGTAATGAGGGTGTGCGCGCATCACGCATCACGATCACGCTGTATGGAATCGAATTGGGTCACATTTCACAAAATAGCCGTCTGACGATTAAATAACCATACATTTAGCATCAGACTTTCCATTTACCCATAAAATAAGGCAAGCATCGCATAACTTGATGTTTTGATTAACTAGTAAGGAAAATCGAGCAATTTAAAACGTGAAGCGAGACATCTTTTGGGTCGCCGTAGTCGAAGCAGTTGGTCGACTAAACTACGCCTGAAATGTTTACTGTTTGTCAGTCAAGCCATTTAATTTTACAAATCAGCAGTTGAAACGACATGGTATCATTTTCTTGTGATTACAGTAACGTTAGGACAACGGAAGAATGCAAAAATACTCACCAAACAGGAGTCTGGCAAAACGTCCGTTTTAAAGAAATACGTTCCGGAGAAACTTGTGAATTACCATATCGCAGAAACCGGATGTCATGTGACAGCACAAGGTGTGACGTAGAATGCAAGAATGCCTCATTACGATAGAAGATTATTCTGAACCGGAATTCCTGAAGGACGCTCTATGTTACCCTATTGTTACTGAGCACATCAACAGAAATATAACAGTGGCTGCATGTTAAAATTTATTTTAATATTTTTATTTTCAGATGAAGTTCAGTGTGACATATTCTTATATTGAGGTCTGTCATCTTGGCCGAGGGGAAAAGGAAACAACTGAAAATGCCATCCATTGAGCCAAAAATTGCGAGATTTCACATAATAATATTAATATTTAGTAAATAATTTACATCCTTACATTGTACAAAATATTGGATATAAAAGTTTTCAACCTATATTAATCTCTTCATGCTTTTTATGAAGTTTTCTGTATTCTTTCAAATTTGAAGTAAATCTATCGAGTGGTTCAAAACAAAAGTTATGGCTAATATATATATATATACATGACAGTCATTTCCTAGTCCATCATGGCATATATTTAGCCTAATTTTGATTTTTGATACTCTGTTAGTCTGTATTTTCCTAAATATTACATTTGATCAAATTGATGAGCTAAAAAAGATTGAGCTTAATGTATGTAAAATTCTGTAATGAGGAAGTGATTCAGAGTGAATCTTTGAAGTAATTTTGTAATTACATGCTGTCAAAGTAGTCAAATTGTTCAAGTTTGGCATGTTTTGATTATCTTTTTTCCATTTTAAAGCACTTGTACTTGTAGTTTTGCTGATTCTGTAGTCATAGCCTAGCTGTTTCAGAAATACAATCTATATAATCAGTTGTAATATGCTTAATTAACATAGACTACATAATCTGTCTTATTCATTAAATTTTTCAAGGCTGAAAATGGTAGTTTAGTACAAGGACAACCTCCCAAATTTTTGCCATCAGATTGAAACCTCATTATCTCTGGAACTATTCAAATTTTGGGGGTTTTTAATTCTATCATTTATCATAATAAATCAGAATATTCTATTCAATAGTGATATTTCAATTTTTGCTGCCACTACTTACTTCAAGTACACCCATTGCGGCAAAGACGGCTAGCTACTCCAGGGTTGTGTTATAGTCAGAGAGGAGTCTGCATCTGATTGACGGCTTCAGGGCCAGGATCCATGGCCAGACTTGACTGACAAAGGCCTACCTAGTGCTCCACTAATTATCCTCAACACATGGACCAATAGATCACATGGTATTCACACACAGAGATAGGACACACCACCATTCAGGTACTGATGCCTTCAATGGGAACATTCAGACCAGATGTTGATTCAGCATTGCACTTCTAGATCTATTCATAACAAGCTGTGGATGTTGCTCCTACCAAATATTCCAATGCACACTTGAAGCTCCAAAGCAGCAATGCCAGTTAAACACCAAGCTCTCACTCTCACTCTCAGACAAATCTTTAGGACCTGCGCAGCATCAAACACAGCACCTACTGACTGTGAAGCAGTGTGTTGTAGTTAATGAAGACGCGCAATTAATGAAAAGTAGAAACAATATATCTTTCAAGCTACTCTGACAGTTTGCATTTGTGCACACCATGGTATTTCTATGCAGCTGTATAATTGCTATGGTCATTTTATTGTCATGCATGCATACATGAGTGAATGAATGAATGAATGAATGAATGAATGAATGAATGAATGAATGAATGAATGAATGAATGAATGAATGAATGAATGAATGAATGAACAGACTGAAGGAAGGGGGAAATAATTTTTTTACTATTTTAGCCTGTCAACATTTGTAATATTGTAAGCTTCATACAGCCATTAACTACAAATGACAAGAGCTGGTTAGACTATAGTATTAGTAAGGCTGAAATGGTCGTTATCGGCAACATTTCCGGACACTCTACCTGAGGTACTCTGTCCGATCGGACAGAGTACCTCAGTTTGAAATCTCATCCTTACAGTCACGTGACATACCGATGATAGCGCTCAGCTCAGACCGCAGCCGCCACTCCGCCTGACTGACTTCGCATGCCCGGGGAGTTATGCTAAGATCCGGCCGCGTTAATGTATCTGCGTTTTGTGACAAACGTCTTGCTCGGTGGTACTGTACTCCATGCACCTTAACGGTCTGCGTGATTCGGGTGTAATCTTAAGCTAAACGACATTCCGAATGATTCCGACTTCGACCATTTCAGCAGCGCCAATAAACATCATTTAGCTTAAGATTACACCTGAATCACGCGGACCGTTAAGGTGCATGGAGTACAGTACTGCCGAGCAAGACGTTTGTCACAAAATGTAGATTTATTAACGCGGCCGGATCTTAGCATAACTCCTCGGGCGTGCGAAGTCAGTCAGGCGGAGTGGCGGCTGCGGTCTCGTTCTCGTTCAAATGCCGAGATTTAAAACTGAGGTACTCTGTCCGATCGGACAGAGTACCTCAGGTACTTTGTTCGATCGGACAGAGTAGTCCTCAGGTACAGTGTCCGGAAATGTTGCCGATAACGACCATTTCAGCTATAGTAAGGCCAAGTCAAGAATTAATTTCCCTGGTTATTTGCCTTTTACAAATGACACAGTGAGATGCAGTGGCTGTGTTTTTACCCCCAATCTAGTGGGATTTACAGAGATGACACGTTTACCATTACAATTTTTTTACATTCCCTCACATCACACATATTTTCTTGTTTGACCATTGCTATTATTTTTTTCTCTGAATAATGTTAATGTGAAACAAGTTCAGTACAGCATCATAATTTAGAGGTTAGCTCCATCATGCCATTGAATATCTTCACTTTCCTAAAACAGCACAACTTCAATGATGGAGGTGCTATGAACACTCTAATGTGTTTAGAAACGAAGCAAAGCAAGGAAATCTTTCATTTACAACAGCAACTTGCTGTGGTGATGTGTATCTCTAGTCGGTTTCAATGCAATTTATCATATCTTCCACTTCTACAGTGATTAACAAGAATCCTATACTTTTTACACACTAAACTTTTTCATTCACAACAGCATTCATATTGTAGACTATAACCACAAAATTTCACATACATGCTCTTTAAAATTCCCGTTAAGTTCATCAACCATATGGGCATTAAAAGTTGAACTGTTGTTGCTCTGGCGTGTGACCCACAAATGTAATGAGGTCATCTTTCCGTTATTAAACCCTGTTCAAGTATTCATTCTAAGTCGGTCATTAATACCCTTTACTAACTAGATGAACTTTGTAAACACAGGCCCGAAATACCACATCTGCTACACAAACTCGATACAGTCGGTGAACAACTAACAATTTTGAGACATTCTTGAATGAATTAGGTTGGTAGTATCAAGTTAAAACTAAAAACTATTCACAACACCAGCAACAATGCATCTCTGTCAAGAGATCGTGTATGTCGTCTGGAAGGGAAAAGCGACACACTGTGTCATTCTCTGAGACTTAGACTTGTCCGTGATTTCACTCCACTAGTAGTAGTACTAGGCCACTCGAAAACACTGCCAACGTTGCAACCGAACAGCACAGGTGCTCGCACTCAGCCATCGGCTTCGGTCGAAATCGTGGATCAACACTGAGAGAAACAAATACACCGTTGCATACGAATACGAACACAGACAAAAACATTGTACTCGACGTATGAATCGATACATAAGCTAAGTCATTACCTTCGTTTTCTTGTTTCTCTTCTCCTTATGTTTCCTATCATCTTCGAAGTTGAAGCTGGGCGGCGGTGCTGGCGTTTTGAAGCCGAAAACATAAACCAAAAACGCAATCACGACTATGACGATGGGGCCTACAAGATGGAAATTGATATCTTCGGCAAGCTCCATAGCTCACTTTTGGATCAAGCAAACTAAACACCAGAGAGAACGGTAAATATGGAGCTAAGTTTCAGGTCCTCAGGCTAGGTCCATGCTGCTGACGTCGCTGGCTTGGCTGCGTCAGCGGTACATGAGCTTCTGTTGATAATTTCAAAATGCGCAAAAAAATTGCTCATGAAAAGTTTAGATAATAAATACATTAAAAATAAGAATGGCAATATGCTGATGAAGAAATGAATTTAAAAATTCATATATATGACCCATCCCCATTTTGATGACGAAGATTGTCGGAAGCATTCAACATGGCGGCGACTCAGTGAAGAGTACGTGAGTCATTGATTATTACCGTATTTACATGGATGGTGATGTTTTTGTTTGTTATGTGTCCCTCAAAACCCCTTTTATTTTTCCATTTTTTACATTCTGAGAATATTACTACAAATTTCGTTATTTTTGGGTCTTGTTTTGTTGTCAAACTATCATGTTTACAGTTTCGTTCTTGAACTTCCATCGTGATATTGATACATCATAGTGTCATTCTAAAATTAGTGTTGTCTCATATGGTTTCAGGATCTTTGCTGATGCGAAAGCGCCGTACTTCCAACTGAAGTGGCATTATCATTATTTGAAGCTCATGTCATGTCAGTGTGTGAACGGGGACGAATCGTGATGTTCGTGGTGTTGAACACAGGCACGATAATATTATGATCGTCTTCCGTACACGTGCTTTGGCCTTTGCTCGGGTTGAAAGTAGCAATTCTTTATGCGTAAATGACAAGAGATGGGAACACGCATGTCAACGATTAAACGAAAGTCTTCTTAAAACGTAAGCGTGTTTGAAATATATAATAATGTAATCATTGATTAATGCAGTTGCTAGGGAGATCGGGGGTATTTCCGGAGCCGAGGGACACTTCTCCTTCCCATCAATATTCCCATCCAAGCTTGAAGTTGATCGGATATTGATATCCTTTAATGTGTTGTTCTTACAGTAACATTCATGTATAATATTTTTGGTTTGTTTACCAAAAGTGATGGGTACATACTGCCAAAATGAATGTGCTGTTTGCCATGCTAAACCATAGGTGTGTCACAGGGCCAACATGTTGGCTGAATTTCCCGTTCAGGACTGTCATGAACTGTTCCCATTGTTGACTGTTCCTGTAATGTGCTGTTGAAGTTTGCAGCTGGAGTGGTGCCTGATGGAATGGAGGCATATTGGGGGGCCATAGCAAGTGGAAAATGAGGTTGATAAGTTGTCCCAGTTACACTGGTAGATTTAACCTACTTCGGACTGCTATCACATCTGAAGTTTCCTTCTTATGGTTTTAGGCACAAAACAAAACCAAAATGGTTATGGTTACCCGACTGACCCTATTGTTTCCTGCCTAGCCTACACTTTTTTTTCTTGATAAAAAAGGGTAAAAAATGAAGTGCATGCTGTCCAGTCTTCCCTGCCCCTTGAACATTCAGGGAATCCACTACTGAAATTATTTTTTAAAGCATTATCAGTGAAAGAGAAACTTGATATATGTTTTTTCTGGCCTCTTATATTAAAAAAGATATAGATTAGAATAACAATTTAAAAGTTTGGGCCAACCTACCGACCCTATTTTATATTGACACCTTACCATAACCACAATTATTATTTCTTTTGGTCTTGCCAATGTTCTCAGTGCAGAACACTTGGACTTCAACTTCAAGAGGAGTCTAAACATCAGTCCATGGCAGAAATCTGAAACCTTTTCTGTCCCTACAGAGTACAGGGTTTCAGCTCGGTATTGGCATCTCCTGAAATGGCTTTTTTTTTCTTAGTGTTTGAATTTCAAGGGAAAACAAAATGTTTAGACAGAAGATCCAGTGCCTAGTTGTTATGCCCTAGAATGACTTTGCAGCAATGTTTTTCTTGTAGATGGGTTACCCAGATGAGAAGGAAGGGAGATTACATAAATGCAGTCAGATTTGACACTAGTCTTTTGGTGCCAGACTGTCAGTAGTATATGAATTAAATATTGCATGGAGTCTGTTAGTATGAGTACTATAACTTGATCATCTTGTTAATGTGCACTTCTCATGTACATCACAGGTAATTAAATGTGAAAAGGCATGTGAGTCAAGTCACTCACTGTATAAGTGTGGGGCAAGAAGTGATAATCAGATAAGTAATTGTGTCTGACCCAATCACCCCACTTCCTGCCCATCCCACTACCTGGGATTGTCCTCAGCCATTTTGAAAGTAGACAACCTGTCAAGAAATGTTATCCCTAGATGTTTCTCAGGACCAAAATTTTGCCCTTATTTGTTTCTTTTTTAATTGAGATTGCACGTGTGTGTGTGTGTGTGTGTGTGTGTGTGTGTGTGTGTGTGAGTGTGCGTATGTGTGTGCGTGTCTGTGTCAATGTCTGTGTGCGTGAATGTGCCCTATTCAACCCTAACTTTGGCATCCTTATTGGGACTGTTTGGTCTGTCAACATTACTGAAAATAAGCTACATTTCAAGGATGAGACATCTACCCTTTTCTTTTGCATAATTATGCCCTTCTAACTATCATTAAAAATATAGCAAACACTATGCCAAAAGTACTCACAAAGAACAAATCCATGTTAACTGTTTTAAGAAAATGTTAATGCAGAATTTTTTTTGTAAGTTTTGGAAAGCACATTTTATAACGTTCCCCCCACATCACTAGCAGCATATGCCATGAATGGCAGGCTTGGCCCAGTCATGGCTGTGACCATCACTCCCAGGGTAAGGGTTAAGGGAAGATGAGACAGCATGCAGTTTGTTGTTTACCTTTAAAGTTCAATCAGAAAAAGCAGTTTAAGGACAGCAGGAAAAAATAGGGTTGGTCAGGTTACTGTAAGTACCACAACTTTCGTTTTTGTTGGTTGCCTTACACAGAACTTAACAGAAATGATGCAGTCAGTGATGCAGTGAATGAAAATGACATTGTAGGGTGATCATGCTGATGATCAAATAGACCAACAACAACAAAGGGATCTCAGATCTTCGGCGCAGTCATTACTCCATGTGCCACGCTACAACACCAAGAGATCTGGAGAGAGAGCATTCTCGTATGCTGGACTTAATCTCTGGAACCATATCCCAGACTGAGGAAATCTCCTTCAATACAGACTTTAAAGTCACAGCTGAAAACTCTTTTATTAAAATGGTGAACATGTTGAGCACCTTGAGCATGCCTTTGGGTGTGAGATTGGTGCTATATAAGAGCCAAAATACATGCATACACAGGTCAGTCAGGTTATTTTTCCTTAGAGTTGAATAGGTAATTACTCTGTATAATTGTGTGTGTGTGTGTGTGTGTGTGTGTGTGTGTGTGTGTGTGTGTGTGTGTGTGTGTGTGTGTGAAACTGTGTGTGTGTGTGTTTGTGTGCATAAGTGTGTGTGTGTGTTTGTGTGAAACTGTGGGTGTGTGTGGTTTGTGTGCATAAGTGTGTGTGTGTTGAGACAAAATAATTTTTTATTTCCTGTCACTGAACCAACCTGGAATTTTGCTGCCAACCCAACACCTTTTTTGGGGGTTGAAAAACAAACATACACATACAAATAGTGCACACCTTGACTTTGTCATTCCTTCACCAGAATCAATAAAAAAACTTCAATTGAATTTTACATTTACGGAGCATCCATTTCCTAATGTAAGAAACTTTTTGTTGTTGGTTGTCATTTTTACTTGTTTTTAAACAGCAACTTTCTTTGACCTAAAAATATTTTTTTTAATTTAAACTTTATCCGCCTATTCTTACACACGCACACACACACACACACACACACACACACACACACACACACACACACACACACACACACACACGCACACAAACACACACATACACACACACACACTTTTTTTGCCATGTTACCTGAAACAATTTTTTGGGGGGCTTATGTTTGTATGCATGTGTAATGGTGTATGTGTGCGTGTGTGTATGTTCACATACGTGTGTGTGTGTGTGCATGCTTGCATGTGTGTGTGTGTGCGCGCGCGTGTGCGTGCGTGTGCACCTGTGTCTTGCTACTATGTACAACCACACAGAACTTGAGTGCATGTCTATAATGAAATGTGTTCATTTCAGAGCAAAGATAATGAGGAGACCTAATTCTGCATCATGGCTGACCAGAAAAGTCACAAGGAGGATGGCGAGATTGATTTACTTGTCAACTTGAAGAGGTTGACTGTGGACTTGGAGTGGTAAGTAAGTCTTCCCCAGGACGAGAAAAACACATAAGCTTCTCCAGTTTGTTTGGCCTGCAGGCATTTGAGAGAAAGAGTGGTTTGTACAACGTGGATATTGCTTTCTTTCCCCAACCCACTAGACAGCCAGGTAGACACCATAATTGAAGGACTTTCTTGCACACACAAATGCAGATGTTTTGATTTAGGATGATGTTGTTGTTGTTGTTGCATACCTGGGCTAAACACTCCCAGGATCACCCAAGTGGGTGAGATGATTGCGCGTGTGACTGTTTTTGAACAACCCGCTATATAGGCAGTCACACTCCGTCTTCAGGGGATTTGATCTCTGTCTCCAGAGAATGCCAGATGTTAGGAGCTTACCATGGCTGAAGATAATCCCCACATAACTGTGATAACAGTACAACATAACAACATTTTGCTGTAGCCTTGGTTTTTGGCTGGAGTCAACAAATAACAACAGCCTTTGCCCAAGGCAAATTTAGGATGATTAAGACTGATCACTTTGACTAACTGATAGTAACAGATATCTACACTGGGCTTTGTCTTTAAACTTTTAAAATGTGGGACTCAAAGTGATTGCAATGCATGTCAGGCATTTTTAGGCTTTGAAGTCTGAAGAACATTTGAAATATACTCTTTACGTGATGAAATAAAGCAGAGCTGATGTTAGGCAGTTTTCATTATTCAGAAATAAAGGAGTAATTGCTATCACAGGGACATATGCGAGCATGACCTGAAGTGGTCATTGACAGCAACACATGGGAGATTGTCATACAGGACAGGAATGCCTGGGACTGCAAATTGCTCTGAACATACATGAGAAAAGGCACGCGTAGTCCAGGAAAGTGCTGGAGTGAATGTTGTTGCTGTTGCTTCATTCTAATGAATGGATGACTTGGTACACTTGTCAAGAGCTTGGTGTCAGCCCAGAAACTTGTGAGAGCAGTCCTTTTGCAGGACTGGTGAGAAAACAAAAGTTAAATAAAGTGCAAAGCCATGTGTACACAATATGGACAACTATCAAACCTAGTAGGTCCATCTGCACTGAAGTCACTGAGTCAGACCAATATTCAGTGCACAATGACTGCATTCAAGTGACAATCCCTGATGAGGTCAATCATCAAACCAGAGGTCAGATTAATTTGCTTCTGTCTCACCACCAAAGTTGATCTGTGTTGATCTTTTGCACTGATCATGATTTGCAGTACCTACCATTTTGAAGGGGATTCACTTCTCATAGGGATGATGCAGGAATTAGAATATCACCAGTTATCAGACTGTCTCAATTTGGGAGATCTGGTCACAAGTATGATTTCCATCAAATGAGCTTTGGTCATTTCTTGATTTATGTTCATGCATGAGCAGAGTCATTAGAGAGTGAGTGAAGTCCTGTTACCTTGCTGCACATGTTAAACTTGATAAATGCATTAAGGACTTGTATGTATCAGCTGCCATGGCAGATAGTAAGTTTGTGGTGTGTGTGTGTGTGTGTGTGTGTGTGTGTGTGTGTGTGTGCATGTGTGTGAGCATGTGTGCATGCATATCATTTGTGTGTGTGAGTGAGAGAGAGAGAGAGAGAGAGAGAGAGAGAGAGAGAGAGAGAGAGAGAGAGAGAGAGAGAGAGAGAGAGCATGTGTGCATGTGAGCATGCATGTGCACATGTGTGTACATGTACATGTATGTTTGTGTGCATGCATATCATTTGTGAGAGTGTGTGTGTGTGCTAGTGTATGCATAGGCATCTGTGTCAAGTAACTTACAGCTCAAGCCTGATGACATTGTTATTAGATTAACGTTATGACTAATATTCACCTGAGATTTGAGCTGTTTGGGAGCTTGATAAGAAGGCCTGTGAGCTGTGTTGATTTTGATGCCCTGGATTGTTCAAAAGCATTGGACAGAACAAATGCTTGATTCCTTGGGGGTTTTCTATTGTAGCAGCAAATCAGTGGTGGACGAAGAACCTACCTCACTGAACATCCTGTGGAGTGGGTATGTACTGGGGTTTTTCTTTTCCTTCTCTCTCTCTATCTCTCTCTCTCTCTCTCTCTCTCTCTCTCTCTCTCTCTCTCTCTCTCTCTCTCTCTCTCTCTCTCTCTCTCTCTCTCTCTCTCTCTCACACACACACACACACACACACATACACACACTCACACACACCACACCACACCACACTACACTCCACTCCACTCTCACACACGTACATACATACACTCACTCACACACATGTACATACACGCACACACACACACACACACACAGAGGCGCGCGCACACACACACATACACACGCAACCTTGTACACCACAAGTACACCACACATGTACACCAAACACACACACACACTCACACACACATGCACACACATACAAGCATGCATGCACACACACACACACACACACACACATGTACATGCCCTCACAAACGCACGCACACATACAAGCATGCATGCACACACACAAACGCACACACACATACAAGCATGCATGCACACACACAAATGCACACACGCACACACTTTTAAAATGGTGGCAATCCTTGCATGTGGAAGAATCATGCATGTTTGTTTCAAGGAGTGTTTTGCAAGCCAGTTTTGGAAGAAGACCTTGATTTGCATGAATTTGATTGCTGTAATCTCTAGTTCTGTTTGGCCTTTGACCTCATGCTGATAGTGGAGTTGGCAAGTAGTATCCTGACATCTGCCATCCAGCCAAATAATGATCACAGTAACTTACATTCTTGCAGGGGGGGGGGGGGGGGGGGAAATCAAACACCGTTGTCTTGTTGTTTGGCACAGATGACTGGATACTCCAGCTACCTGAGGCTCCATGCAGAAATACATAAGGGGAGGAAGAACTTTTGACAAAACAACCCAACCACTGAACACAACTCGAAAGGGCCTCGTACTAGGCACAAGATAGTGCAGAGTGATGAGTTCAAACATCAGTGAGGATTTAGCTAACTTTCAAGAGGCATGACCTCCAGGAATTAGTGACTCACAAGATGCAGGAAATTGGGATCATGGCCCGGGTATATGCATGGTGCTACATATGCTTATTTGATAATTATACAGTATCCATTGCCAGTATCCATGTTGTATATTTGATGTCATAAAAGATCCTGGTAGCTCCCATCCCAATGCCCTCCCCCTGTGCCCTCATGAGTTCAAAGCCAACCTGAAGCCTCTGCTAGGCTGTTGGTAGCCTCTTATTTAGGAGGTGTAGATGGTCCAGTAAGCTAAGGCGTTTGACTTTGCAGCAAGGTGTTGTGCCGTGGTTCAATCCCAGGGGCGGGAGAGATGGGGGAAAAGTTTTTTTTTAATCATGCTTATTTGATGCAAAATGTTGTATGTAGCATCCCACACCTCTAGTGTTCACTCATTGCTGCCATTCCCACTCTGCCTCTAGCTGCCAGCAGCGCCCTGTCACCCTTTACATTTTCCTGTTTAAACTCTTTCCAAATTTAGTGACCATGTGAAGAACAGCAGGCATCTCAGCTCCAAGTCCAAGACTGTCATGGAAAACAAGAGGAATAGCAAATTGTGCTGGTGGATAGTGATAGTACGGAAGTGGCAGCAAGGGGTGGAAATTGGAGGTATGGGGCGTTACATGTTCCACTATGCATGATTGCTCACTGGACAAGGGCTTACTGTACCGGGCCCGTATCCAGAACGACGAGTTATTTTAATCCCGATTTATCTCTAAACTCAGACGATTCCAACTGTCTGTTCCGCTCTCCCTTGGCTGGAAACCAGTATATATAGCAAAGCGCAACCTAGGATCCTCTGACGAGCGTACCTTATCTAACCGATCAAGATAACCCGGGGTTAGGGGATAAATGGAGTGTTAAAAAGATAAATCGCTGTTCTGGATACGGGCCCTGGAAATACCCCATCATTAAATTGTATGGTTATGGTGACATTTTCTATTTTCTAATAGAAGCCTGCCCCTAGGTCTTTTCATAGGCTGGGTATGACAGAGTTTGTTAGAATTAGTGTATTGAATAATTAGTAAAGTGGAGTAATGAGTTCAGTTTTCTTAGTGCCTGTAGCCTTTCCCAACAGACACATTATGAAGACTTCTTAATGCTGTGACAAGTAAATGTGTAACAGATATGCAGAAATTTCTTAAGAAAGCTAGAAAGTTCCCAGTTTATTTCTTTGAACTGTTCTTTATGTCATCTTTACTTGAGAGTCATATTAAGAAATCATGCAAGACTATCAAGTATTTACTCATAATGACCAGATGATGACTTTGGCCAAATGAAGTTCTTTGCTAACAGTTTTGATAGGCTTGGCATCTTATTCCCAAACAGGAGCAACGCCGAGTCCAAGCAGGAGTCGAAGCAGAGGAGGGACAGAGAGCAAAGGAAGCTTGGTGGTCAGGGCAGGCGTCTGAAGATCAGGACCTCGGTCATGGAGAAGGTTCGAATGGAGCCCTACTCATTGGACTGCCTGCAGAACTTGCGGCGCCTGTGCCTGAGCCAGGAGGCCTGCTGCAGTCTTCAGTGCTCCTGCAAGAGAAAGAGGCCTGAGAAGCCTGCTTCCTCCTCTTCCGAGAGCACCCTGAACCTTGTGCATGCAGCAGCCCGCCAGAAGAAGATCCTTCAGGACGCCCGGTTCCAGATCCACAAGTCATCCGAGGAGCAGAGAACAATACTTCATGCTGCCAGGCTGAAGCTGAAGCAGTCTTCCTCAGAGGCAGCAACTCGAGCCTTGGATGCTCCTAATGACTCCCCCAAGGTTGTGGCTCCTAGTCTTCTGTCCTTGGACAGGTTGTCCAGAGGTGACTTTGCCTCTCTCGCCTCCTCCGCTTCCCCCAGGACAAGCAGCAGTGAAGTGGAAACAAAGTGGACGGCGTCGCCCTTCCAGCGATACCGTGGTGGCAGTCCTGAGCTGTCTCAGCCTTTCTCCAGCAGACCCAAACCAAGGCAGGAGCCTGACGACGTCGTGTGTGACCAGTTGAAAGAGCAGGCCAGTCTTGTTCCTTCCCCTGACGGTGCCAGTGGTGCTGTGTTTGAAGAACTTGCACAGCCAGCAGGAAAGCGGCAGCGCACGGAAAGTGTCAAGCAGGGTACCAGCTGCTCTCAGGAGGCTAGGCTTGATGATTTCAGCGTCAACGAACTTGCCAGCTACTTTGAAGTCTTCATCCACATCCCCAAAAAGATGTCCTACATGGCTGAAATGATGTATGCCTGAGTATGCTCTCTGCATGATTGATGTACTCTCATTGAGCAGGTTTTTGTCTTGCCCTAATGATAATGGATTTGGCTGTACTATGAAGAAAGTGAGTCCTGGGAGTGAGAGTGTGGATGTTTTGTGGATGTGCGTTTCAGAGTGCCTGCTTGGGTCCGTGTATGTAGGTAAGTGTATGCCTCTGCATGCATGTGTGTGTGTGCATATGAGTGTGTGTGTGCATGTGAGATAGTGGGTAGACCTGACTTGAAGCAATAAAATTCAAATTGTTTGAAACATGTTCTTTACACGAGGCACTTTTGTGCTCTCACATGGTCTCAGAAATTTGTTTCCTTGAAATTGCTGTTTTCACATAGAATTGTGTACTTGACTTTTCCGACAACTGTGTTTAGTACTATACATGAATGTTCATATCCTTGACATGTCAATTACTCAATAAAGAAAAATTTCAGTGTATACATATCTTGTATTTTTCTTATGACACTAATTGAGGATGTGTGGATAAACTTCTGAGAATGGGCCACACAAGTGTACTCATCCAAGGAGAGGGGTGTGGGGAAGATGGCGAAGCTGGCAGGCCACACTTGCTGATGGGTCACAGTATCTGATTGGCGCAAATAAGTAAGTGAATAATTAATGTAAATCCCAACAAAAATACTCATTTATTTATTTATTTATTCATTTATGCCAATCAGATTCTGTGGCCTGTCAGCTTGAGTTGCCAGTCAACTTTGCTGTCTTTTCTTCACTCCTCTCCTCAGATAAGTCCTTTAATGTGGCCCGTTATTGGAAGTCTTTCTGGATGTGCTTGTCGGTAGCACATATCAATCTTTTAAAAAATAAACACTGATTAAACAGAAAACAAGAAAGGTTGTTAAAAGATTGTCTAAGCAGAATGGCAGTGTTTTGGTGCATGATGCAGCTTTGACCCATGGAAACTAATTTTAGCTGTGTCATTTAGTGGCCGCCTTTGAGAAAAAGTTGTAATACATTATGTGATTTTTTTCTAAGGTGTACAATAGTGTGTTTTCTGCCTTTCTAGAATCTCCCTTTTCTCAGTTTTGCTGCTGAAACTGCCAGACATTCAGTTTGATCAGCAATAGAACAGCTTTTATACTATCAGAATTAACACCACTCCCACCCCCACCCTTGCAGAAGTGAGTTCCTGATTGATTTGCTCAAATAGGGCGGCACCCTTCTTCAACTAACTCTCCCCATTGATAAGTTTAGATACATAAAACAGCATTACTTGTACTTTTCATAATGAAAAATTGCCTTTGAGTGGAGTTTGTGTTAAAAGCAACATGTCTGAGACCCCTGAAAATCACCATGTACTTACAAGTTTATCCTATGTTTACACTCTGGTCTTTGTTATGAAGGCCAGCTTGAAGGTAGTTGTAGTGTCTTATTTAGACTGGTGCTGATGAAACAAAACCAAAACGAAGCAACATGGGCTAATAAATGTATCATACAGTTGTCAGGCAGTGGTAGTTATTTATCTAAATATCTCCCTTGCTTAGCTATGTGGTTGAGAATAGTTACCCTTGTCCCAGGCTTAAAGAAAACGGAAGGCTTGTTTGATCAGGGATTGGAGAGAGGTCTGTCTGCCAAACTACAGAGACTTTATGCTCATGAAAGAATTGCATTCTTCTCAGCAGCATCTGTGTGCAAAAGAGGACAGTATCCAGTCTTTTATAGAAATGCAAATGAGTTTTGTTGTTGTTGTGGTGGTGGTTCTTTTGACCTTGGTTGTTTGTTTTTTGTGATTTATTTTCTTGTGTTCAGGGTGAGTGAGAGAAAAAGTATGCAGGTAAATTAGTTTTCCCTTTATTATGCCCATTTGTTCCTATGAATACACAGGAAGAATTTAGAATCTTTTGAGGAAATGCCTAAGTATACAAATGCTTATGCCTGAAGCTTTAATGCGGTATACAGGAATGTTACATTGTAATTTCTCATGTGTAACCTTCTCTCAAATCTGATAGGTTTCATTTTATGAAGCAAAGATGAATTCTAGTATCTTGATAAGTGGCTGTGAAAACAACTTTGTATCAAATGTTGATGAGCAGTAACAGTACCTCAGATGGAACTACATGTATATTGATTCCATAGGTCTGATAGATTTGTTCAGAGATGGAATGAAAACTGTATCTGCTGTCAAGTTGGGAGGAACAGATAAATTATGCAAGTGATTCTCATCTGTTTGTATGAAATTACATTGGTTCAAGGAAGAGTTGCTAATTGTTTAGTTTCTGTCTGAAACCCAGGACTTGTGAAATGGTGAAATGTATTGATTGTTTCAATTGAATTGCTTTGCATGTTGCCATTTGCACTCAAAACATTTATCCATTTTTGTGTGTGCAGTAATTATCTGCTTGGTTTGGCACATTTGCCCACAACTATTTTCGTCTTTGCTGCAATTAACAGTGGCCAAACTTCTGTTGCTGTTAGGGATTGTGTGTGTGTAATGAATGTTGCAAGTTCCAGACTTTGTATCAGCACTAGAGGTACCCCTGAGTTGTAGTGGTACACATGTAGAATACATTGCCTATAACTGCCAAACTAGCTTGTGTCTAACCAGGTATGGAACGAGCAAGCCTTACTTTCCTTGGCTATTGTTTTTGTGAAGTGATGATGGACTGTTTTGTGGGTGAGTTCCTTTCTTCAAAGAGCATCGTGCAGTTGTTGCAGATGGTCGATGTTGTTTACTCTGTGCAATAACCCTATGAACAGAGCGGAGCATTGTCTTGCATGTGGTCAAAGAGCGAGTCAGAATGTGGCAAATGGTCGGATGGCATCCACAAGTTCTCTACAGCTTGGCCAGAGTTTAACCAGTGTTGGCTGGGACGCCAGATTCCGTTCTATCCTTGTCTCCTTGCCTCCCTTCGTGTGTCTCTGCAGGCCTTTGATTGTCGTAGTCTCACAAATGTAGGCAAATATGCTAGCCAGAGAACGGCTTTGTTCCAATCTCTTCAACCGAAATCTCTCCACTTCCCTCCCCAGAGCTCAATCTGTGCCTTGACGAACTGAGGGGAAGGCAGATGTCTGACAATGTTTCCATTGTTCCCCCCTTTATCAGCTTCGAGATGCTTTTATTTTTGCATCTTCCACTCGGTCTTTGTCTTGGCAATGTAGTACCTGCTTTGCTGCCTCTTCACACTCAGCGTGAGAGTCTCTGGAGTGAAGTAGATAGACATTCTGTAAACCCGGTAGGCGAAATCTCTAGTTTACTAGAATGGTAGATAGAGCCACAGTCGGTAGGAACATCAGTACACCAACTACCTCAGGTTCATCGGTAATAAACACTCCACGTGCTCTTTTCGATGATAACATACCAACGACTTCAACTGATTCCACCATCTTCGTTGTGGAGCCGTAAAAACGATTTTTTGTTGCCATCCTTGTAGAGAGCATTTTTGCTGTTGCTGGCAGCACCAAATCCACCGACCTGTCTTCTCGACGCCTTTCCAAAAATGGAAGATGTGGTAGCAGCGCGTCAGAAGAAAGGGACGCCACTGTGAATGAATCTCCCTGAAGTACCGCAAGCATTCCGCCTTGTTCAAGTTGTGGGCTAGTTACATCTTTTTGGGTCAGTTACACTCTATGAATGACTTGCACGATTTACTTTTGTTGTTTGTTGAGTAGGGAGAGCAAACACCAGTGTTGAAATAATCTTGCATTACCAATACCAGTGGTCGGAAGTTCTGGAAGGAATGTCTCCAACGTCATAGACTCTAGGTTATGTAGAGGTCATGAAAGCACCGCTGAATCCTAGAAAGAGTAATTGTGTGAATGCTTTTCCCCCCATCCCCCGGGTTGTTGTATACTACCCTATGTCAATTTGGTGATAAATGTTTACTTCATTTTATGAATAAAGAAGTTGTTTACCTTGATGCCATGTTTACTTGTTTGTTTTTATTTGTTTTGTGTTTTGTGGGGTGGGGGGATTGACATGATCTCTTATAAATAGCTCAACACCTTTTTTCTCTCAAAAAGTATAATTTAAAAAACATTAGATATGGAGGGGGAAAAGCCGTCTTGGTGTCATGAACAATTTTTCTTTTAACTGAAGATTAAAATTAATCTTGTCATCCACTGTTGCAGGCCCATGTATGCATCTCTATTAATAATGCAAAGAAATGCTCTTGAAAGCTGAATTTGAGAGCAACCGTTTATCTTACTTTAATGGGCAGATGGAGTATCACAACTGGAGACATTTCTACGAACTTTTAAAGTTTGGGAGGTATCAGTTCGACCTTGCATACAGAGTGAAGACTATAACTTCCCATCGTGAAGATGACGTGCATCGGAAGACGAAAAGTATCGGCACCCACGAATATTATGAAAACATTAATTTTATGCTCAAATCATGATAATGGCGTGAAAACGTCCAAGACTGGAAATACGGCATTGCTGTGGCTGCCACGTGGAATAGTACATGGTTTACCGCCGCCACGTTGAAGAGTACATGGTTCACCGCCGTGGTGACCCCTGAGATCGATGCGAGGGCCTTAGCAATATATTTATTTGGTATGCCCATAGCACGTGTCAGAGAGGCTTTGAAAAATAGGTGAAAGAAAACGTGTCGAAGAGATGTTTAGTGGTCAGGACGTTCAGGCGTCAGCCTTGGCGTCTTGGGATTGGTCCTTGCAAAGTTCTCGAACGTTTTTCTTTTCTGTCTGAGTCTGAATGAATGTTGGCAATGTATTAACTGTTTCTGTATCTGCAAGAGATGCGCCAGCAAACCCTTGAACATAGGGGACACTCAGGGGCACACAGTACAAGATTCAAGCATTACATTGCATTTAAGGAAACGGAGTAGCTTCCCTTATGTCGGGCTTTCCCCCTGTGGGTTCGGGGTAAGAATTGACCCACTGCGTCTTCCTACGCGATTCGTAAGAGGCGAATAACTAGGGACACCGTGACTGGATTACGTTTACTCTAAACTGTTCTAGTGATTTTCGTGTTTAATGGCCTTAAATAGCCTTCAAAGGCTGATTGGCCGTAAAACAATATCCATACATATATCGGGCTTCGATAAGTATGCGAAAACTATCTTACCAAGATGTGCGTTGCTTTCCTAATACTAATAGAAGACTGGCAGGCGAAGTCGAAGCGTTTGTTTCTTGCCTCTATGTATCATCCATCTCCGTTTGTCTCTGCCCCAATGATTAATCTCGTAAGGTGTCTATCGCATTCTCCACTCGTCACGCTTATTCCCCGGTCATCCTCGTCTTAATCACTTCGATCTATTGCAGTGTGTGTGTGTGTGTGTGTGTGTGTGTGTGTGTGTGTGTGTGTGTGTGTGTGTGTGTGTGTGTTTCTCTGCCTGCCTGCCTGCCTGCCTGCCTGCCTGCGTGTGTGCGTGCGTGCGTGCGTGCGTTCGTCTGTTTGTGCGTACATACACGGGTTTGCAAGCTTGTGTGTGTGTGTGTGTGTGTGTGTGTGTGTGTGTGTGTGTGTGTGTGTGTTTGTGTGTACTTTCGTACGTGCATGCGTGCTCGTGTACATGTGTGCTCTCCTTTCCATCTGTCCAACTCCCGATTTCCGCTTCTTTTTCACGACTGCGTTTTCTCGGGGGGGAAAACTCGCAACAAAAAACCCCTCTTAAAATCCTTTTGCAAATTGGCACCAGCCAAATCTCTAGTTAAAGTCGCCTTGATGTTCTGTTTGTTAGGCATCCAATGAACAATATCAATGGACAGCTACCTGCAGGGTCGCGGCAGTCAAACGCTCGCAAATAACGGTGTAAACCTGCTTCAGAGTGCTTGCCAAATCCACGCCTTCCTCCTGCTGTCTGCTTTCTATATATACATGTATGTAGCAACAGGGAAACTTTTCTCCATTGCCGCGCCCCGCTTTCCTCCTGCAGCTAATCCTGTAAAGCCACAATAAATACGATCAAGGATCTGCATGGAGGCTCAGCAGTTTTGGAGCTGACCTGCTGAAGGGTGTGTTGCTGGGTACAGCACGATCCGCCTCGTTGAAGTGAAAAATCCGCGCTCTATTGCTATCTTGCATTGGCTATATCTTCCAGTCAGTCGCAAAGGTCTGCAGTAAAAGATGGACAGTAAAACAAGGTAAATCCAAATGTAAACCAAACCCGAAATATTAAGAATAATAATGATAGATGAGCACATGTAGAGAGAGTCAGAGGCACAGACCACCTGCCAGTTTTTACACAGAACCCGTGGAGAAAAGGACAGGGCATCGACCAAAGAACACTTGGAGAATCAGTGAAGGGAAAACCGCGGGAAATAGTGAAGGGAAAACCGCGGGAAACAGCCTTTTTGAGAAATGAATGCACGTGCGAAACG
>JAWQFJ010002483.1:196899-216899 GCA_034096865.1 Theodoxus fluviatilis | reverse complement strand
CGTTTTGTACACCCACTTCGCCAATCATACCCGCCCAAGAAAGAACTCAGTGTTCTCCAGATATGTATTTCAAGAGAGAAAACAACAACATGGAGAACCTTCGAAGCTTTCATCACAGACCTAAGGAACATGGTAAAAGACTGCGAATATGATAAGTCAGACGACATGGTGAGGGATCGAATTGTCTTAGGCGTAGCTTCACAAGACATTCGTGAGAAGCTGCACGAAGGTGATGCGCTTACCCATTCTGTTTACCCGAGTCAGTAGTGACTCTGGCACAGTTCGCAATGAATGCGCAATAGGCTTGACCTTTCGCATTACAGCCTTGCGCCAAAAATAGTTCGTTCTGATACTATTTTTGACTCACATGCGAAGCAAAAATGAGTCTATGTACTCATCCGTTTCGTCCGTCCGGGCGTCCAGGCGTCCGGGCGTCCGAAAACTTTAACGTTGGATTTTTCTCGGAGACTATTAAGTCTATCAATACCAAATGTGGCATGATGGTGTATGATGACAAGGCCTCAAAAAACATACATGGTGACTTGACCTTGCTTCACATTTTCTCAATTTTCTCTGAAGTTTTTTTAGATTAGATACCTCACCTATATATGATATATAGGGCAAGTAAACCCTATCTTTTGATACCAGTTTGGTTGACCTTGCTTCAAGGTCAAGGTCACAGGAGCTCTTCAAAGTTGGATTGTATACATATTTTGAAGTGACCTTGACCCTGAACTATGGCAGATAACTGTTTCAAACTTAATAATTATGTGGGGCACATGTTATACTTTCATTATGAGACACATTTGTTCACATATCATCCAGGTCAAGGTCACTTTGACACTTATGAAATGTGACCAAAATGGGGTAGTGAACCACTAAAAGTGACCATATCTCACGGTAAAAAGTGCCAATAAGTACCACTGTGCTTCCTGTGTCTTGAATTAACAGCTTTGTGTTGCATGACCTTGGATGACCTTGACCTTGGGTCAAGGTCACATGTATTTTGGTAGGAAAATGTGTAAAGCATTTCTTAGTGTATGATGTCATTGCTAGGTTTAGTTGTTTGACCTCGACCTTGAATGTCACCTAAAGATCAAGGTCATGTAAAGGTCAAGGTCAAGCATGTGAGTCGTATGGGCTTTGCCCTTCTTGTTCTCTCCACTTTTTACAGAAATCATTCAGATGTCAAAACTTGTTTCCATTTCAACACAAACATTTTATTGTATCGAATAAACGCTTGTTTGTTGTCTCAACAAGAGTAAGTTATGAGTTTTGTGCAAAACAGTCTTAGAGTTAGAACTACTTTAACGATGTATGTTAGGGAGCACATCGGCTATCCCACAAGCATCTCGTGTGACCTCCGTTTGCATAAATTGGCCGAAAACCTTCCATCACGTGATGTCAACGGTGCTAGAGATACTTCGTCGGTAGGCAAAAAGCTATAGAAATCACCACAACATTTAAAGCTACCAAGAAGCAGCTTGCAAAAATGGCGACAAGTGATACAGTAGATGCACTTCATACACGTAGGAAGGAAAGCACGAAAAATACAGCCAAAAAGCCAGACACCTTTCCTTGTCGGAATTGTGGCGATAAACACGGCAGGAAACAGTGTCCTGCGTTAAGAAAGGAATGCTTGTACTGCCACAAGCAAAATCACTTTGTAAAGGGGTGGTTCAAGAAGAAGCGAAGGAACCAAAGAAAAATCTACAACGTGGAAGGGGAGAGTGACGAAGAGACCGATACCCACCGACTTGTCATCGACACCGTCGATCATCAAAACAGTCAGCCTAAAACTGCGTATGATACAGCTCCAGACAGGCAACGCCGTGCAGTTCAAGCTCGACACAGGTGCCCAGGTCAACGTCCTCCCATTGTCAGCCTACAACAAGCTGAAGAAACCTCCCAGATTGAAGAAATCGTATCAGCAGCTATATGGATACACAGGACAACCACTGGATGTCAAGGGATATGTGGACATGAATTGCTCCTACAAGGACAAACAGAAACACTCTAGATTCTACGTGGCGAAAACAGAAGGACACTCACAGCCAATCCTTGGTCTCCAGACATGCCTTGACTTGAACCTGATCCAGCTTATCATGTCTGTGGATTCAGAGGTAGCACCGGCAACCAAAGACACTGTACTGACAGAGTACAAGAAGCTCTTCACTGGTCTAGGATGCCTCGAGGGCGAGGTGAAGATACACCTGAAACCAGATGCAACGCCAGTTGTTCACCCTACTCGCCGTGTACCACACGCTATAAAGGAACAGCTGAAGAAAGACCTAGATGCCATGGTGGAGACAGGAATAGTTGCCAAGGTGACAGAGCCAACAGACTGGGTCAATTCACTAGTAGTTGTGCAGAAACCCAACGGGAAACTACGTATTTGCCTGGACCCCAGAGACCTCAATTCTGCCATCAAGAGACCGCACTATCCAATGCCAACTCTTGAAGATGCCCTAGCCAAGATGACAGGCGCCAGATTTTTCAGCAAGCTCGACGCAAGATCAGGCTACTGGCAGATGAAGCTAGACACAGATTCCTCCTTCTTGACCACCTTCAACACTCCGTTTGGAAGGTACAGATTCCTGCGCCTACCATTTGGACTTGTCAACGCCCAGGACGAATTTCAACGTAAGATTGAAGAAACATTTGAAGGAATACCCGGAGTCACAACCCTCGTGGATGATATCCTTATCACAGGGAAAACACGTGAGGAGCATGACGAGAATCTCAGAGCGGCACTCCAAAGAGCACAAGAAAAGAATCTGAAATTGAATCCTGACAAGCTCACCATTGCTGCAGAAGAAGTGGAGTACTTCAGACACATCGTGTCTGCCGAAGGTCTGAAACCAGACCCAGCCAAGGTAAAAGCTGTCCAGGAGATGACTGCCCCAGCAAACAAGAAGGAATTGCAGACCATCCTAGGCATGATGACCTATCTAGCAAAATTCGCTCCAAAGCTGTCAGAGACTACTCAACCGATGAGGGAACTACTGAAAGATGAGAATGAATTCTCATGGGAGAGAGAACAGGAAGAGGCACTCCAACAAGCAAAGACCATCATCTCCAGTCAACCAGTACTTGCCTTCTACGATCCTGCAAAACCAGTCACACTCCAGGTAGATGCAAGTAAACATGGTCTCGGAGCTGCGATTTTCCAAGATGACAAACCTGTTGCCTTCGCGTCAAAATCCCTCAACTCCTCAGAGCAGAACTATGCACAAATAGAGAAAGAGCTCTATGCAATTGCTTTCGGATGCAAAAGGTTTCACCAATACATCTTTGGTCACAGAGCAATCGTACAGACAGATCACAAACCCTTAGAAAGCATCACGAAGAAGCCACTAGCAGCAGCACCACCGCGCCTCCAGCGAATGCTACTACAACTACAGAAGTACGACCTAGACATCGCACATGTCCCTGGAAGGAACATACCAATAGCTGACGCACTGTCACGAAACTTCCTTCCAGCAGAAGCAGAAGACAGTGAAACTGCTGAAGACATCAACGCATACGTCCACAGTGTCATCAAGAATCTGCCCTTCACTGATGAGAAAATGAAGCAAATTCAGAAAGCTACTGCAGAAGACCCTCAACTGCAAGATTTGAAGTCAACCATACAGAATGGATGACCTGAACTTCGTACCGGACTGCAAACCAACCATCAGTGAGTTCTGGAACTTCAGAGATGAACTTTTCTCCATCGATGGAATCATCTTCAAAGGAGAGAAGATACTTATACCACTTGCCATGCGTCCAGAAATAATGAAGAAGATTCACTCCAGCCACCTTGGAATTGAGAAGACAAAGCAACGAGCAAGAGAAATCATGTTCTGGCCAGGAATGACAAAACAGATCCACAACACCGTCGCAGCCTGTACCATCTGTGCCAGTATGAGCCCAGCAAACCCAAAGGAACCACTCCTATCCCACGAAGTCCCAACTCGACCGTGGCAGAAGCTTGGCACCGATATCTTCAATTGGCAAGACAGATCCTTCCTGATAACAGTGGACTATTACAGCCGCTACTTCGAGATCGATGAGCTCTCCACTACGACAGCCATGTCCATAATCAGAAAGCTATCAGCTCAATTTGCACGCCACGGCATCCCAGAAGTCCTCATCAGTGACAACGGACCACAGTTTGCCGCAGAGGATTTCTCAGACTTTGCTGCAGACTGGGATTTCAAACACATCACCTCCAGCCCTGGCTACCCACAATCGAATGGACTTGCAGAGAAGGCTGTACAGATTGCAAAACGCATCTTGTCCAAAGCTAAGGCTGATGGAAGCAACCCCCTCCTTGCCTTGCTAGAATACAGATCTACTCCAGTTGACAATCTTGCTTCCCCAGCTCAGCTTCTCATGGGTCGACAACTCCGATCCATCCTGCCAACTTCAACAAAACAACTGCAACCCAAGATCATCAACCCCTCAGAAGTAACTTCAAGACGAACACACCTGCAAGCCAAGCAGAAGAAAAACTATGACCGAACAGCTCATCAGTTGCCACCTATGAAGACAGGTGACAAGGTATATCTACAGTTGTCCAAGGGAGACAATTGGACACCTGCCCAGATTGTGAAGCCATACAGCACCCCAAGATCTTATGTTGTTGAGACAAGTGATGGTCATACCTTCCGCCGCAACCGTCGCTGTCTCAGACCAGAGACATCACCTCACTCAGAAGATCCCCATGAGCAACCCTCAACAACACCTGAACTGGATGAGAACAGCAACCACCCATCATCAGGAACCTACTGCACAAGATACGGATGCCCTGTGAAAGAACCGAAGAGACTGGACTTGTAAGAGTCTAAATAATTGTTTCATCACTCCAAATCAGTATCAAGTAACTCCATTGTTCAGAGACAGTAAATTGATCATGCTAACAAGAGTAGAGTTCAATTTTTCAAAACAAGAGAGATGTAACACTTCGGTAAAAATAACTGCAGAACTAAGGGAAGCAACCCTTCCATAGCTGTCCTTTGAATAAGAGTTACCTCCCCTCCAAGATCCCAGAATTCCCTGTCTCAAATGGCTGATTAAAACGGCACGCTGTCCTACCAGAATACTGTCTTGAGTCATCACTACATCTGTGGCATACCCAAGAACATTACATACAGTATTCCATATCATAATACCTGAGTATTTAAGACTGCTTTTAATAGTGTCTGCTCTACGTTGTGGTAGAATAAAGGTGATGCGAGATGGTGAATGGCTAGTTTGGGGATGATTGAAGCGATCAGTGAGATATTTAATTCGGTGCTCGTGAGAGCGAATTTGCGCATAAGGATGCATTTATTGAGAACGATGTGTTTTTGGAAGGGTAGTAAGCTAAGATTTCTGAGCTTTTATAGGCTCGGCAGTTCGTCTGTGATTTAATCTTCTTTAAGTGCACTGCTATGGAGCCATTCCATACAACAAATGCAAAATCAATATGGGATTTATGTGTGCGTGAAAAATCACTGTGCAGGCATTGGTGTTGACAACATGCCTCAGTTTGGAGAGCAGAAAGATGTTCTTAGCAATCGTTTTGCATAAGGAATTTATATCTTGTTCCCAAGCTAATTGTGCATCACCAATTATGTCAAGCACTGAGAGAGAGAGAGAGAGAGAGAGAGAGAGAGAGAGAGAGAGAGAGAGAGAGAGAGAGAAAGAGAGAGAGAGAGGGGGGGGAGGGAGAGAGAGAGAGAGAGAGAGAGAGAGAGAGAGAGAGAGAGAGAGAAAGAGGACGAGTAGTGAAAGTAGTGAGAGCCAGTGGAGCAAAAGGGCAGCTAGGGAAGACCACTGCATCACTGCATCTGTGCGGGCTATAGCTGACCGCTTTCACTCGTCTCCTACTGCGGTCACTGTTTTATCTCCCATCCTTGATGGGCAGAAGCTCGTTCACACAGCCATTTACCGACAGAGCTACGAGCAAAGCAAGTGTAAACAAACCTTAGATGGCCCATGCATGACTCTTGGTCCATAGCCCTGAAACTGCCATTACGATGCAGGTCAAAAGTGACGTGGCTGAAGCTTGCTTGTTGTGTTAGGGGGTAGAAAGATCAGCTTGATGTTGGACAGCTCAATGTGGGGGTGAGCAGCGCAGTTGTCCACCAGCAGTAGGATACGACGCTCATGAGCTTTCATCCTGTTGTTGACCCTGTTAAGCCAGGAGGTGAAAAGGGCTGCTGTCATCCAGCTCTTCCGGTTCCAGGCATATTTCACTCCCAGACATCCAGACATCGCGGGTTTTCTCTCTTCCCAATGAGCAGGGGTTTCAGCTTCTCCCCTGTGGCAGAGCAAGCCAGCAGAACGGTCACCCTCTCCTTCGCTGTCTTGATTCCCTTCTTGTCGTAGTTCTTGTGCACCAAGGACGTCCTGGGGAGGCTTCTGTAGTAAAGGCCGGTTTCGTCTGCATTGAAGATGTCCTTCAATGCATATCCAGCACAGATGTCCGGCAGCCGCTTGGCCCAGTCGTCCACAGCACTTTGTGGGACTTCAGCCGACTCTCCTGAAACAGAAACCACAAACATAATTTTTATTTAATGTGAAATAAAAATATAATCTCCATAGAATCATGTGAAAAGTATTTTCATCAAAACTAAAAAAATGACATATGACATGTGTTCCACTAAATAATTCTCTCAAAAATGTTTAAGAGAACACTTACCACAAAGCACAGCAGCTGAGACGTTGAAACTCTTTTTAAAAGAAGCCAACCATCCATTGGATGCTGAGAAATCGTCCAGTGAAAGCTCCATAGACAGCTGCAATGCCTTTTCCTGTAGGAACACAAATAAATAAATAAATAAATAAATGCCAACAGAAACCCTAACACACACACAGCAAAACAACAGCAGCATCACTGACTGGCAGACACATTTTTCAAGGAGGAAAATTGTAGGCTAGGCGTACACTAACTGACAGGCAAAATTATCCAGATGCGAAAAGGTAGGCCTGCATCGAGTGCTCTCAGAACTCGTTGTTCTGATTGTAAATTGTCTCTCAATCAATGCAATGTTTAATTTTCAACAGCAAATTCAAAAATGAACAATGTTTGCCTACCTGGATTAGCTTCCCAGAAATCGGAAGGTTTCGCAATCGCTGTTCACAAAACCATTGTCACACATCGGCGTTGAGAACCTCGAGATTTGTCTTTCGTCGTTTCGTGTGCTTCTGGTCCGCTCGGCCCCCATCTTCCCATCGCTGTTTCAACTCTTTTCGTTTTCTCTTTACTGATTTGATTTGTGTCAATCCAACATTGAAGTGTTTGGCCACATCCTGTAGGGTCATACCATTGTCTATTTTTTTCAAGACCTCCATCCGCTGTTCCAGCGTTAGCGCTTTCCTCTTTGTAGCCATTTTGCATTGTGCCTTCTTCGAAATTCAACATATCGGGCTCACACGAGAAGGCGTTCAAACCGAAATTGTACTCCGAGGTCCCTGCGTGAAAGGATAGTCTGCACGCGTGTGTAGTGAGCGAAACACTTCACACTCTCACCACTGCCAACTCGGTTTCAGAGTGAACCCGACCGCTGCAGACGCTTCGCGAAATGCCGCCCCAGAGAAGAGAGAGTCGCTATTCGCAAGTAAAAACAGCGATCGGGACCGGCAAGGGGGGGTCGTTATTCGCAATAGCGAGGTTAGTCGCTATTTAGAGGTAATTTTCTAAAGAAATCGATCCGTGCCGGCTCTGACCAACCGCTATTGCGAGGTTAGTCGCTATTTAGAGGGTCGCTATTCGCAGGTCCCACTGTACTATTTTTTCTCCACTTTTTACAGAAATCATTCAGATGTTAAAGCTTGTTTCCATTTCAACGCAAACATTTTATTTTATCGAAAAAACGCTTGTTTATTGCCTCAACAAAGCGTAATTTATGAGTTTTGTGTCAAATAGTCTTAGAATTACTTTAACGGCGTATGTCAGGGAGCAGAGTGCAATCCCACAAGCCTCTCGTGTGACCTCCTCATGAATATTCCGGACGGATTAGTTCCATCACATGAAACGAACTGTGCTAGAGACTCCTTCGCCGGCAGTGGACTTGAATGCATCTGGACTAACACGTCCCGAAACCGGTCGTCACAGTTACACAACACGGAATTTGAATCAACTTAGCGTGCACTGGTGAATTGTTTACGACTCCATAATTTGTCCAGTTCGGACCTACGGTTTGCTCAATGGAAACATTGCACATATCATTGGGAAACATTTGTGAAGCTATCCTTTGCACGACACCTGCGGAATGACAGCTATGAAACCTTGGAACAAGAAACGGCAATATTCGTCTATAATTTGACACTTTGATAAAATAAAATTAAGGTTATGACTTTTTGCGACTCTGAGGAAATATTTAAAGTGCATTGTATGAACATACATGTGCACTATTTTTTCACTTTTAAATGTTACTGATTTCGTGTTCACACAAGCTCACGCACTGTCCCATACTTCACGTCCTCTGCCGCTGACCCTGTCCCTGTGAGAGAAAAAAAATGACGCCTTGCCGTATACACAAACAAACAAGTATGCAAGCAGAGAGAGAGAGAAAGAGAGAGAGAGAGAGAGAGAGAGAGAGAGAGAGAGAGAGAGAGAGAGAGAGAGAGAGAACTGAACTGAACTTTATTGCTAGGCCATCAGCCCATTGCAAATACAAAGAAAAAAAGGGAAAGGAAAAAACTTCATCATAACAGTTATATAAAACAGCATAGTTAAACCGTTAGTTCACACAGAACATTGTTGGTCTCATGTATGGGAATGACCTCTTTTGGTGCCAGTTTTTGTTTTCTTATCTCGAACGCATAATGTATATACATTGACACTGCTCTTTTTTTTTCAGAGAGAGAGAGAGAGAGAGAGAGAGAGAGAGAGAGAGAGGGAATGCAGGCAGACAGACAAGCAGACGAGAAGAATGTTAGGAAAACGGACTGATGAACAACTCACTGACTGACTGCCTGACCGAATAACTGATCGTCCTGATGTCCGATCGACCTAAAGACAGACAGACAGCGGACGGACGGACGGACGGACGGGCGGGCGGTTGGGCGGGCGGGCAGGCAGGCATTTAGAATGACAGAATGACAAACACACTCACACACACACACACGCACGCGCGCGCTCACGCATGCACGTACACACATTTGCACACATTCTCATGTACTTGCTTTCACTAACTTACACTCACACACACACACACACACACACACACGCGCACACACACACACACACACACACACACACACACACACACACTCTTGCATACACACACTTGCACGCAAACACTTGCACAAACTTGCACACACATTTGCACACACACACGTTTGCACACACACACACACACACACTTACACACACTTACACACACATACACACACGCACACACACACACACACACACACACACACACACACACACACACACGAGCGAGTGACTCAAAAATGCTAATGCGTTCATAGTGGGCGACACTACTCTGTAGGCAACAGGCGCGAATGACAGGTGATCATCGAGCACTGTGGAGAATGTAATGACAGGTGATCATCGATCACTGTGGAGAATGTAATGACAGGTGATCATCGATCACTGTGGAGAATGTAATGACAGGTGATCATCGAGCACTGTAGAGAATGTAATGACAGGTGATCATCGAGCACAGACCTGAAGGTCTGCCTACACCAGCTGCTCCTGACACTTCCACTCATCAACATGGCCTGACAATGACAGCTCGCATTGTTTTGCTGGAAACAACTGCTGTCCTCTCCAGTACAAACACATCACCAGTGCGAGCACGCTTCCCTTATTTGTTGTGCAGAATCATCATGGCACGGATGGATGGATGGATGGATGGGTGGCTGGGTTGGTGGATGGGTGGGTGGGTGGATGGATGGGTGGGTGGGTGGGTGGGTGGGTTGGTGGATGGATGGGTGGGTGGATGGATGGATGGATGGATGGATGGGTAGGTGGGTGGGTGGATGGATGGATGGATGGGTGGATGGATGGGTGGGTGGGTGGGTGGGTGGGTGGGTGGATGGATGGATGGATTGGGTGGGTGGGTGGGTGGGTGAGTGGGTGGGTGGATGGGTGGATGGATTGGGTGGGTGGGTGGGTGGATGGATGGATGGGTGGGGGTGTGGGTGGGGGGGTGGGGGGGTGGGGGTGTGGATGGATGGATGGATGGATGGATGGATGGATGGATGGATGGATTTCTTCGGCCTAGCAGCCCTTGAAGCCTATGTAAGGCCATCAAGCCTGAAAATCACTAGAAGAGTTCCAAGTGCAATTCAACTCACGTTGTCCCTATTTATTCGCCTCTTGCGAATTGTGTAGGGAGACACGGTGGGTCAATTCTTTGAACCCCCAACCCCACAGGAAGAATCATGGCACGAAAGTACATGTATCTATTTTCAAGTATCGTGGCTGAAATGGCAGTGTAGGAGTATAAGACTTCTTTCACTTTAATGTTCAAATGTGTTGCACAAGAAGTGACGATATGACAACAGTTACATTGAAACGGACTACTGATTCCCCCTTCCCCCCACCCCCACCCCCCACCCCCCACCCCCCACCCCCCACAGAAACCCACACCCCCAAGTTTCGAAAGGATTACTGTAGTGTATTTACAACATGCCAAAGCTGAAGACATTTGAGTGGAAGCTGTTGATGTGATGACAATGGTTAACATTATGATAATTTCAACCACTCTCATTTTCAGCATTATTATTGGAAACAGACATTGGTACTCAGCTGGCGGGTTCTTATGGATGTGAAACTGTGAATGTGTGCACATTATTTTGTGATCAAGTGCGAAAGGTCCTTTCATTGCAACTTGTTCTGTCAGTCTTGAGTACGATACTTTGCATATGCTGTGTGAAGTTAAAGTATAAAACGTGCACTCCATGCATTTTCTCTTTCGACTTGTTTTTTGGGGGGTTTAAAAAAATAAATAATCTGGCAGTTTCTGAGCAGCAGTATCAAGAGTGGATTGATGAACGCTAAAGGCCCTGGCATACGATGAAATAGAAACAGTTTTTGGCTCATGAGACGCGTGTTTCTTCGTGTGCGAGCAGATGTTTTACTGAAATCTTTCCCCCAAAAACGATTTCACTACTCAGGACCGGTTCTATTTCCCCAGCATTTCACTGAAACATTTCTGCTTGTCGGCAAATAGGTACGCTCCTTGCCTTCAACCGTTGCTCTATATCCCACACAAGTCAATCTTATCTGACATGATTTTCTCTGGTTCGAATACAAAACACTCATTCGTAGAATTGCTGACACACATACAAAAAAATGACAAAATGATTGGTATTGATTTCTCAAAGCTTTTTGTATCATACATTAATATATGTAGTTCATTTAAATCGCCGCATAATTCAAATCGAGATGCGCGTCGATGAAGGCTACAAGGCAAAGGCATTGGCGGACATGGCTCCACAAGGCTCGAGGAGTGAGGAATGAAAAGCAGGTTGGAGCACGTATATAGCTGCAGCCTCTTCTGCGGCCATTTGTACACACAGTTTGCTCGTCTTCGCTTTTTCTATTCCACTGCGAGATGACTACAGTGCCAGCAGCAAATACATCGTCGCTGACGGACAGCATTGTTGTACAGAAGACATCGCCAACAATGACGCGAGTAAACATATACAATCATAGTGATGGGTGAAGTCAATGGATTTGTTTCACAAAAACAAGTTTCACCGCGTGAGGAGACACCTCCAGTGAAAAACAAAAATCAGGGATCAATGAAAGCGAAAGAGTGTGTGTCTGTTTTGCCATATGAGACAGTCTTGACAGATGTTTGTAGCTTAGTGACCATAGACCTGAGATGTAGCCCACCCCACCCCCATCACCCCCCACCCCCTTCCTCTATTGAATATTCTTTAGTACCTATAAAAAAACAACCCCACACGAAATCTTTGTGGGTTTTATTGCACGCGTACACACATACACGCACACGCAGAGAGAGAGAGAGAGAGAGAGAGAGAGAGAGAGAGAGAGAGAGAGAGAGAGAGAGAGAGAGAGGAGAGAGAGATATGGACAAACCTACTTCGCGGCCAATTGTTACCTCGGTAATGATTATCTGCTCTTGTCAACCTTCTTCGAGACAGACTCACAGCTGATTCATTCACCCTGATGAAAAATGACGCATGTGCTCCTTGTCGTGATGAAACTCCACGGCGTCCATTCAAAATACGGCTGCTTCATGGCTGAACATCCCCAGTGAGTAGGTAGGCATCAGTCATATACAGTTGTGAAACACCAGTTGACTTTCGGGAGCTCTGCATTGATGAATATTTGTGGTGTGCAATTATTGAAATGCGGCAAAAGCCATTATACATCTTTCCTAGTAAATTAAAGGGACACTTATGCAGATCAGCCAGAGTGTAGAGAAATGCCAACGTTTAACGTGATGCCCCCCCAAAAAAAAACAAAAACAAAAAAAAACAACACAAAAACAACAACAACAACAAACAACCCACGACCCAAACCAATCACAATGCTACCACCACCCTGACCCTCCATCCTCCCCCGCCCCCCTGCCCTCACTACCCCTGCCTCCCTGCCCCCCATGCCCCCCCCCCCCCCCCAACCAACCAACCACACACACACACACACACACACGCACGCACTCTCTCTCTCTCTCTCTCTCTCTCTCTCTCTCTCTCTCTCTCTCTCTCTCTCTCTCACACACACACACACACACACACACACACACACACACACACACACACACACACACACACACACACACACACACACACACACACACACACACACACAACAGCGCAGCCTGGATTGTTCACGTAGTGACGTATGCTGATCCAGCGCCATCCTTGTTCCGAGAAGGGATTTTCCATCGCGTCGCCCAAAGAGTACAGATATCTGACATGCGCTGACGCGCATGCGCGCTGCCTCGCGGCGATGTTGAGCATGAACTCGAGCGAGCGTCAAGTCGCGTGCGACTAATGCACGACAACACCGAGGAGGAGGTTGCGAGCATGCGCGCGCTGATGCACAAACACGGACATGAGGGCACTTGTCGTGTAGCCCTTCTTCTGAATATTCACGACTTGCTGACTTCCCGAGTCCAGCCAATGGGATTCGAGGAAACCGGCTTCGGGCGGAAGGGCAGTTCAGGCCACGGCGCTGTACCACTGTGCCAGCCGCCCTCGCGAAGTCGAACTGTAAACTCTCGTCTGCAGTTGGTTACTGCAGCAACATTCTTTTTCTTGCCTGTGCTGAGGAAAATTGAGTGTTGTACGGACCCCATCTCTCCCCTAAACCACAGGGAATAAATCCGTGAATCTCCTATGTGTGCTCGAGCTCGGTTGGATGTGACATTACTCCGTGAAGTGGAAAGCAGTTTTTCCTTCCCCAAAGAAGTGGAAGCCATTTCCCATGCCCAGATGGTTGTAATCGGCGCAGAGGATTAATCTCACGTTTGGATTATCGTATCGGTGAGTTGTTTTACCTTTTCAAGCCACTTCCTTCCTGTAGAACGCCAGAGAAAAATTGTTTGCTGGCACTGCCGTTTCTTATTGCTCATTACACTGACCGTTTTCAGTCGTTCCAAGATTTTTCATTTGTGCCAGTCTTTGGTAAGCAATGTGTCATGAAATGCATTGAAGAAATATTCTTAACAATAAACAGAACGAACGTTTCTGTAGCTCTAGATGGTCGATCATGGTGTGGAAATGCATGCACGTGAGAATTATGAAAATCTTCACAATATTCATAGTGCATGGGGCGTATGCTTTCTGAAGAAATGTTTTTGGCAAAGACGAACGATCGAGCTTTGAAGACATGCCTGTACCTGCTATAGTACCCGATCCAGCTTCTTTTTGTAATCGAAGTAGATGGCCTCATGACCCGTACTTGGCTATTGTTTTCTCAACATCATGACTTCGGCAGGAACCAAACCCGAACCATCCCAAACCATTCATTGTCGTATCACCAGTATCTCACCCCAAGGACACTTTGCTCTCTGTTGAAAAGGTCGGAACGAAACATGAACCAATCCAAATGGGTGAATTGTCTAGTCGACAGGAACTGACATGTCTCGGAATTTGCTCGAACAAGAATAGGGCGAATATGGATTTTAAAACTATCTCCGGAATTGTACATGGCAAGCAAATCAAATAAAGGATATTTTATATACATTTTTTGGGGGGGAGGGGGGGGGGGGGCGTGGGGGGGAGACAAGAAGCAGAAAAAAGTATTTGGATATATATTTGCAGCGCCACGTAGGCACTTGAGACAGGTGAATCATCAGCTACTTATCATAATTATTTACCTTCCCATCATGCTACTTTGTCCTCTGAACGCTTTCACGACTCCGGCCTCCCAACTGCAGCGAAGACGCTTGCACTATTGCCACTGCCTCTGACTTGCTCCAAGCATAGCTGGATCTCGACAAGTCCTTCCTTGAGCTAAAGGCTTTAGATAGTAAAATTAGACAAGTGCCATGACATGATCTGATGTGACCTCAATTCGTCAGAGTGTGTGTGTGTGTGCGCGCGTTTGTGTGTGTGTGTGTGTGTGTGTGTATGCGTGTGTGCGCGCGCGTACGTGCGTGCGTGCATGTGTGCGTGTCTGTGTGTGCATGTGTGCGTACGTACGCACGTGAGTGTGCGTGTGTGTGTCCAAGCATGCGCGCGCGAGTCCACATTCCACTCCCCCACCCCACCCCATCCCTTCTCTCTCTCTCTCTCTCTCTCTCTCTCTCTCTCTCTCTCTCTCTCTCTCTCTCTCTCTCTCTCTCTCTCTCTCCCTCCATGTGTGTGTGTGTGTGTGTGTGTGTGTGTGTGTGTGTGCGCGCGCGCAAGTGTCTGTGCCTGTCTGCTCGTGCATGTGCGCTGATACGTGAGTACGTGTTTGTGAATTCGAGGCAACTGTACGCAGGCGAGACGAATAAGTGAAGCACATATTACCGATAGCCAGTGTAGTATTGGCATTGCACACAATGACTAGACAAGCTTGTGTTAACACCAACGCGTGCCGATGGATAAGGAAACAATCCCGATATGTTTCGCTTTCGAAATTTTTCATGACCAAGCTCTAGCATTTTTCCTGCGAGGAAATGTCCTCCACGACATAGTTTCCCCAAACATTATCTTTTTCGAGCCAGTCAAAGCTGCCATGTTCATGCAAGTAATCTGCAATTCGAATTTCCCCTCTGTCGAAAGCCAAACCGAAACGGTTTGTTACAGGGATAATTGTTTGCTCATCTTCAATCATGGTGCATCGTGTCGTTGAGAAATATTACTGACATCACGCAAACTCTTTAATCATCGTCGTATGCTTCGTTTTTCTTATGAATGATGCCTAAGGCTCAGTTGTCTGCACTGTAGTGGTCATTATGTGCCCCTTTTTCCTCGTGACTTTCGCATGTCGATGCACATGGTTGCATGGCCTTGCAGCATGGAAGATGCACTGTTCAATGGGAAAGATCTAATGTCCTTTTCAATGGTGATGAAGTGTAGGAGATACAATACTGAGTCAAAACCATTGACAGCTTTTCAGTGGATCTGAAGTAGAATCGGAAAGCATTTGACAGCCTTTTCTCTAGCTGCAAACAGAAGACACATGCAACACAATGAAGTATAGAAGGAACACCGTAGATTCGAAAATCACTGATAGCCTTCACTCAGTTGCTAAAAAGAAGAAATGCAACACAATGTTGAGTCGAAAAGCGCTGGTGGCCTTTCTCTAGTTATGCATTATGGCAGACACTCAGTAGAGCAGAGCCGGGAAACTGCACAGAGCTGTAGAGTGACGATGGCAACGATAGCCAGGGCGTCCATTTCCTGCGTTTCCTTCCCCGCGTCCCTCGGCGCTACGCTCGCCACGCTATTTCCGTCGCCTTCTTCCGGGCTCTCGCTGTGGCCTTTTAAAGGCGCTCCTGTCCTCGACCTCACGGCCAGGCATCGGTCGTACCCAACTGCCGCTCGAAATACCACCAGCTATGAAGTGAAAGCATGTCCTTCATTATGCTTCTGCTGTTGCGACACCCACTGTTGGAGACTGCCGAAAGAAACCGTTGATCAAGACTGAACATCTGCCAGCTTCAGCGTCGGGACATTCTCCTCAGCATGTTTTGTTTACAAATCGTTTCACGGCTTGCGCACAAATTACGAATATGAAAATTATCCATTAACTATGTTATCGGCAATTTTTAGGTTTAAGAAATCTTTCTTCATGCTTTGATGCCATCTTTTTGTCATTATCGACTTATCTTTATTCCGCAAAAGGTAGATATATACCGCTTCTGCTATGTATTGTTCGCTCTGCTTCTCTTCTATACTACAAGTATGGCGCTGCTACTAATTTTAGCTTGACACCCCCCACATACACCCCCCCCCCCCCCGGTAAACCCATCTCCAGCCATTGCCAAAGCAGCCTTAAACGAGAGTTTCTCGAACAAAAGGATTGCATAGCTATGGAAGGAGTTTCTCGGCGTGGATGTTAAGGGGGACATTAATGCCTTTAAAACGACTGAAAACATGACACTCAGTTGCTCCTACAAACCTAACTGTTGTAAAACCATACACGTTCGTAGAGACTCTCCTGCCAAATTAACTTTAAAATAAGACCAGGGGTCGCCAATTTTAGCAAAAGACATGATCCAGAAGTTCACTTACAGTAAATTCGTTGGCGCAGTTGCCATGTAGTATCGCAGCAGCAAAATAAATGCACATCAAAGTGTCAGTGCATACACGTACAAACACAAGTTAACGCCTTATATCCATACTTACATGCTTGCTCACAACCACACGTACGCACATAAACATGTGCGCGCTCGAGTGTACGCATACACCCGTATTCACCCATTCACACACAAGCTCATTATCAAGCGCACTCAGTACTTAATTCTACGCTGTACAGCCGTGTGATGGAAGAGAGAGAAAATAGCTTTTCATGCACAGCACACTTGTAGTCATGTTATGCAAAGGTCGAGACAGCACACAACATGGACACACACGCACACGCACACACACACACACGCACACACACACACACACACACGCACATGCACATTCACACACACGCACACGCACACTTTCACACACACATACACAGACGCACGCACACACACACGCACACACAAACACGCACACACTCTCTCTCTCTCTCTCTCTCTCTCTCTCTCTCTCTCTCTCTCTCTCTCTCTCACTGGATTGCATGAACATACGTAGGATGCTGACCTCATGCACAACAAAAACCAAGGTACTGTCAACCCGAAACAGCAGATCAAGCAAAATTGTCGTTTCCCCTGGACGCCAAAACTCCGCCTACTTAAAAAGACCTCAAGAATGTTCACCTCCTTTAAGACAATCGTTCTTGTAGTTGGTATCTGACTGTAGCTGGCTTGAATTCAAATGAAGAGGAAACATCATCCCCATCCTCTTTCCCATCCCAGTCTCCCTACGCGATTTGTGAAATGCAAATAACTAGGAAAGCCGAGACTTTTCTCGTACTGCAACCGACTCCAGTGATTTTTGTGATCAATGTTCTTGAATAGCTTACTCTGTTCAACATCTTCACAAGATGCAAGGCGGCCACTTTTCGGCCACAGATCGTCGCTGTCCGGCGCAACCTGTGTAACTACAAGAATTGATCACTTTTAGATTTCCCGCTTAATTAAACTCTCAAGCAGATTCGTCACGAGTCCACAACAGATATATTCCTTCAACAACCAATGGACAAGCCTACATTTATCACAGAAGAGGAGTCAGAGGTGTGTCGAGGCAAAAACTCAGCAGACGATTCTAAAACAATTGCCCCTCCTGTAAAATCACTCGATTTACAGACCAATGGTCACCTCGGAAAGCGACGATATCTGATCAGGGCCTTTATGGTAAACTACAAGGAGACCACCTGCCTATTCGGACGATACCTGAGGACTCTTCAGGATGGCGAGTGCCCGCCAGCGCTTTCTGTGGTCGCCTCCTGAAAAGATGGCTTTAGAAGTGTACAGAACGCCACTCGCAGTTTCTACCACTACCACTGCTACTATGCGTACTTGTACTTCTAGCAGACACGAAAAAGACCTTTTCAGAACAGGCATCAGGATTTCATTTCGACGCTTAGTGGATGGGTGAAATTGCCGATGAGTAAAAGACGTGTTGTGCTTGATGAAAGACATATCATGCATGACTCAATTAGTGGATGCATTCACATTGCAACGTCCATCAAGAACCCAAACGAAGAGGTTCTCCATTCAACTCACCCTGTGTGTTGGGGGTAAGAATGGACCCCCTGTGTGTTGGGGGTAAGAATGGACCCCCTGTGTGTTGGGGGTAAGAATGGACCCCCTGTGTGTTGGGGGTAAGAATGGACCCCCTGTGTGTTGGGGGTAAGAATGGACCCCCTGTGTGTTGGGGGTAAGAATGGACCCCCTGTGTGTTGGGGGTAAGAATGGACCCCCTGTGTGTTGGGGGTAAGAGTACGCCCACCGCGTCTTCCCACGCTACTCAGAAAAGGCGAATGACTCGCTGTAGTGATTTTCGTCATCAGTGACCTTACATAGCCTACAGAGGCTGATAGGCCGCGGAACTTCCTTCCTTCCTTCCGCCCCCATGTGGGTTCGGGGTAAGAATTGACCCACCGCGTCTCCCTACGCAATTCGTAGGAGGCAAATAACTAGGGACACCGTGACGTGATCGGCGTTTACTCTAAACTGTTCGTGTTTAATGGCCTTACATAACCTACAAAGGTTGATAGGCCGTAAAAATCTATATATCCTGGCCGTTAAATATTTCCTTCCTTCCTTCCTTTCCTTCCTTGTTTAGTCAGCGACACGAAATCAATTCCTTACTCGTCTTGTTTCACGCTGACACTGTACAGACGTCAACACATTTCACACGCTAATTGCGAGCGCTCTGAAGGAAACATCGAGAAGCAACTTGAAGCCGGCATTCCAGTTACAAGGGGAGAGAACCCACACCCACTCTGCCTCCCGAGGGGTGATCTGGCCCATGCTGCCTCCATAGAGAGGCACATGTTCATCATTAACTGTCTTCTCCATCCTGATCCCTATCCACCCCAGGGAATGGGGTCGAGAAGAGTCGGGAAAAGTGGAGCTTAGTCATATCGCCTCCATCGATCAACTATGGTCGGACGAAAAGAACAAGCAATTGACTTCCATGCCATCACGCAGACTGCCGCCTTGGAAAAAACTGCCGTAGGCCAAGTTGTCCCATCGTTGAGTGGGGATGAGTATCTACGTACGTACGTACGTACGTACGTGTGTGTGTGTGTGTGTGTGTGTGTGTGTGTGTGTGTGTGTAAATATGCGTTTGTGTATAAATATGCGTGCTTTGGCGTGTGTATGTGTTTGTGTGTTTATGTGTGTACGTGTGTGTGTATATGCGTGTGTTTGCATGTGTGTTTGTTTTTTGTGTGCGGTTGGATATGTGTTTATGTATGTGCGTGTGTTTGCTCATGTGTATGTGTGTGTGTGCGTGTGTGTGTTTGTATGAGTATGTGTGCGTGTGTTTGCTCATGTGTGTGTGTGTGTGCTTTCATGAGTCTCTGTGTGTGTGTGTTTTGTTTGTATACACCTATGTGTGTTTATGTGGTGCGTGTGTGTATATATGTGTATTTATGTGAGTGTATCGTAAAGCGATGTTTCTGTTCGCTTATTGCGGTAACCCGCCATCCCTCTTGGAATAGTAGAATTACCCACCGATGGAATAGTTTCAAGAAGGCATGACAGAGCTTTTTTTTTTGCTTTAGAGAAACCAGTTGAGACCTCAGATTGCGTGGCCACGCTTGTTCCTTTTTTCCTTACGTCATCTCTTGCAGTAGCGATTCATATGCGACATGATCCGGCAAAACGTACAAAAGTGCAACTCCAGAAAATGCGAGTAAAGTGTCTAACTTGATTTTTGTTGACACTGGGTTTCAGCTTTGTTTTGCTTCTGGGACAATTTTTCTGACATCTCCGACCTCCACTTGTTTTAGGAAAAAATATTCAGGGAGCCGTAAAAAAGGCAAAATCTTTTAG
>JAWQFJ010002483.1:169399-181899 GCA_034096865.1 Theodoxus fluviatilis | reverse complement strand
GTGGACACACTCGGCTTTGATTGATAGCAGTTTTCAATCCCGATGTTTTGCAAGAGCACGCACGTTGAAAGTATATGGTGTCTAGATAGAACTCCTTGAATCAGTAGAAGTCTACACATTTTGGCAAAACTTGTGTTCAATCAAACACCAGAAGAGAACAGAGCTTACAGTAACTAATATAAAAAAAGAGAAGAAATATTAAACAACTGTGCCTTTGGATGCATGCCGACAATCACGACCCGTCTGTTCACTGATGCTAATACATTCAAGCTGGCACCAGCTTAAGATAAAATAGCACATCCTCGCTCGTCAAAGAGAGGCAGGAAACACAGCTTTGCGGTCACAAATGGAGCAAAAATTCAGAGAAACATGTTTCCCTCTGGCTCCCTCGTGCATTCATTTGAAATCACCACGCATCAAGCGAGACAATCGCGCTTCGATCGCTGGCAGCTTAGCTAGGAAAGGTCGGACCACGAGCGGCATTTAGCAAATTGCACGGCTGGTAATCGCAGCTGAAGGGGAGGCCTCGTCGGCAGTTGTCACATCAACTCGCGAGGAAACAACGCGAAACCCGCTTCATTATTAACGTCCGGAAGGCACGAATAGAGCGTGAGTCACGCCGGCACGTGCACGCTCACGACGCACGCCTCGCAGCCATTGTAAGCAGGGACCTCCTGTGACCCCGTCAACACCAGAGGCGTGTCAAATTGAAGCAAAGCGTTCCCAGTGAGGATTAGGATTCGCGGTGAAATGATTGCTTCTCCTTCGGAGAACATCGTGTGTGTGCTGCATAACGCCGATGGGGAATTTGCCACGATGAATTATTACATCTAAGACTACTGTATTGCATGTGAAATTTTTGCTGCTGCTTTTGCTACCGCCACCCCCGCTACTAATTTGTTAGCAAAGTCTGCAAAGTATTTTCTCTATGCATAATAATTAAATGTCAAATTGAAATATTCAATTAAAAGAAAAGCTCTCGAGTTAACTTCACAATCCAAGCTCTCTGATCAAACTCGAAGTAAAATCGTGACAATAAGTGTAAACATTTTCCATTTCTTCAATCGTCCGCTGTAGAATGCCCGAGCTTTCTGACGATCAGACCCAGTTTCACACAGGCCTGGCACGTGGCGTATTTTCATTGGTAGAGACGACGACGCACTCTCGCACGTGCGCGCATGCGTCAATGACTGGCGTTCTCCGTGAACTCACGACTGCGCATCATTTATTCACAACTCTCATGAGGAAACTCGAAGCGGCTTTCCGCGGGATGAAAACACAATTTCCGCTTACGACTCCTTCTAGCTTTTTTATGTCGCGTTTGCATTTCCGTCGCTGAGGAATATTATTAATGTGAATGTTTTGAGTCTCAGGGACGTGAAAGTTCGCACCCTTCTTCATTTAGAAGACGTTGATAGTAAAATAAAAAGGATATGGAGAGACTACGCTTCATAATGCTATCCTTTGACTGCGGTTCTGTTGGGTGTGATACACTGTCGATGAAGTGTTGATCTATTGGCTGTACGGCTCAGTGCATTGGAGTCTTGATGTGCTTTTACACTGTCTGCCCTAGTTTCTCGCGGCCTCCAATGTCCAAAGAGTCTGAGAAAATTTTGGCTGGCCACATTAAACAATTAACGTTAATGTCTGCGTTCCTAGCCGATTCATTGCGTGAGTTGTTCAGTTGATCCAGACGTTCTGGACTGCAACCATAAGATGGCCTGTTCTCTAAAACAAACATCTGCATTATATGGTTTGCTAAAATTAGGCTACCGAAATGAAGAATTTCTTTGTGGATTTCCAACACGTTTCCTCCTTTGGTTAAGTTTGTTAATAATTGATGAAATGCGACATGACCTGACTTGACTTTACCGAACCTAACCTAACCTAACCTAACCTAACCTAACCTAACCTAACCTAACCTAACCTCAACCCGAACAGAACAGAACCGAACCGAACCAAACCGAACTTAACCTTTAACTTAACCTTTAACTTAACCTTGAACTGGCTGGAACTGGAACTGGAACTAAAACTGGAACTAAAACTGGAACTAAAACTGGAACTAAACCTGGAACTGAAACGGAAACTAAAAAGGGAACTAAAACGGGAACTAAAACGGGAACTAAAAAGGGAACTAAAACTGGAACTAAAACTGGAACTAAACTAACGAACCGAGGGTAAAAATAACCTCCTTGGCGGAGGAAATGAATGAGGCTTGACGGGCTATCAGCTCATGTACATGTAGGCCATGAAAGGCCTCTGACTACGAAATCGCTAGAGCTGGTTAGAATAAAAACAAGTCGTCTTGATTTCCCTAGTTATTCGCATCTTACAAACCGAGTGCAGAGTGCAGGAGGTTATAACAGAACGAGAGTGTTTGCTTGTCTTGAAGGGCAAGGGTGGGAAGGCACGGCAGAGACAGTCTTGAGGAAACTACCCCTCACTGAAGAGCAAATTCGTTCACGTACGTGTCCAGAGGAGTGGTACTCAGCTATCACAGGGGTCTGCCAGTGATCTGATTATGTTTGGATGTGTGGCTTTCAAAGTTCTTGGACTGGACGATCCAGTGTTTATCCAGGCTGTGAGGGCTGTGGGGTTATGACCCTGGTTCTTTTCTTCCACTGCCGTCCATGGACCTGGCACCAGTTAATGGTAGCTAGGCGGCAATGGCAAAGTAGTTGTCTATAAACTCTCTCTCTCTCTCTCTCTCTCGTTCACACTCACACACACACACACACACACGCGCGCGCGCGCATTTGATAAAAAGATTTATCACTTGTTGGGAATCCGATTTGAATAGGAGTAATCGTTTCATGCAGTGCAGAAAATATAAGGCGATATTTGGAACTGAAACATATATGTACACTCTGAACATAAAAGTTTTCAGGGATAGAGGAACGTGCTTTTGATTGGGTATAACTCAACTAACAGATACAGACAAATGTATTTGTACAACGAACTACGAAATCGTATACCCAGCTTGTCATGACGAAGATGAGCTACATTTTGTTCGGTAATGTCCAACGCATGAAGACATTCGAGTGAAGTATGTGGTGCCATAATTCAGAGTGACGATGAAGAACCTCTCATGCAGTTGCTTTCTACAAAAGAGTCATGTATTATTCGAGCTGTGAGTACTAATCTGTGGTATATGCTTTAAAACAGAGAGCAACAACTACTGATTCTGTTGTGAGTAATTCACTTTTCGTCTGAAATGCATGGTACGCTGCCCAAGAGGAGACTTCATTTATTCCATGAGATAAAATGCGCTCTCCCACCAATACCATAGTTACTTCTCCCACCAATACCATAGTTACTTCTCCCACCAATACCATAGTTACTTCTCCCACCAATACCATAGTTACTTCTCCCACCAATACCATAGTTACTTCTCCCACCAATACCATAGTTACTTCTCCCACCAATACCATAGTTACTTCTCCCACCAATACCATAGTTACTTCTCCCACCAATACCATAGTTACTTCTCCCACCAATACCATAGTTACTTCTCCCACCAATACCATAGTTACTTCTCCCACCAATACCATAGTTACTTCTCCCACCAATACCATAGTTACTTCTCCCACCAATACCATAGTTACTTCTCCCACCAATACCATAGTTACTTCTCCCACCAATACCATAGTTACTTCTCCCACCAATACCATAGTTACTTCTCCCACCAATACCATAGTTACTTCTCCCACCAATACCATAGTTACTTCTCCCACCAATACCATAGTTACTTCTCCCACCAATACCATAGTTACTTCTCCCACCAATACCATAGTTACTTCTCCCACCAATACCATAGTTACTTCTCCCACCAATACCATAGTTACTTCTCCCACCAATACCATAGTTACTTCTCCCACCAATACCATAGTTACTTCTCCCACCAATACCATAGTTACTTCTCCCACCAATACCATAGTTACTTCTCCCACCAATACCATAGTTACTTCTCCCGACTATCCATACTGGCTATGTAATGTACTGTAGTCAATAGTAATAGGCAAATGGGCTTCACAATAAACTGTTTTGTTGTTGTTCCCTCACTACCACTCTCTCTCTCTCTCTCTCTCTCTCTCTCTCTCTCTCTCTCTCTCTCTCTCTCTCTCTCTCATTCTCTCTCATTCTCTCTCATTCTCTCTCTCTCTCTCTCATTCTCTCTCATTCTCTCTGTCTCTCTGTCTCTCTCTGTCTCTCTCCGTCTCTCTCTGTCTCTCTCTGTCTCTCTCTCTCTCATTCTCTCTGTCTCTCTCTCTCTGTCTCTCTCTCTGTCTCTCTCTCTCATTCTCTGTCTCTGTCTCTCTCTCTCTTTCTCTCTCTCTCTCATTATCTCTGTCTCTCTGTCTCTCTCTCTCTGTCTCTCTGTCTCTCTCTCTCTGTCTCTCTCTCTCTCTCTCTGTCTCTCTCTCTCTCTCTCTCTCTCTCTCTGTCTGTCTCTCTGTCTCTCTCTCTCTCTCTCTCTCTCTCTCTCTCTCTCTCTCTCCCCTCTAGTCCACTCGCTTGCTCCGTCGATCGCTGCCTTTCGGTGTCTCTTTCTGTCTTTCCGTCCATCCGTCCGTCCATCAGTCTGTCTCTTCTGTCGGTCGGTCGACCTCGGGGCCACTCCGTCCGTCCGTCTCTCCTTCCATTGGTTAGTCGGTCGGTCGGTCGGTCGGTCGGTCTGTCCTTTTCCCGTCTGTCTTTCATCTCCAGTTTATGTAGTGCTTTAAGCCTGATCCATATTAGTCAATAACTAATGACGTTAAGTTCGAAGCATATTAGTGGGAATACCTATCTGGCTTTGAATATGAGAATGCTCAGTGTTTTATGCCTTACTCGACAGATCGCACAGAAAAAAAGCGACGAAAAAAACAGAAACAATTAAACTCAAAATTACGAACTGTTTGTTATCGTGTTATCATTAACACTTTTTCTGTCTTTTCCTCAGAATTTCTCCTGCCCACACCACCACAAGCAAAATGCCTACTGGATCTCTGGACGTTACAGATCTTGAAGAGGTAAGGGAGCCATTATACGCTCTGTGGCAAATCCCCAAGGTGTAATCGAATATCTCTCACACAAAATTTTCCGATTAATGTCAATGACGATGCCGTAAATAACTCACCAGAGTTCAAGATATGGCGCTTCTGGGTATTCACTGCACTGATGGTGGTTATCCAGAAATGGCCGCTGTTAAAGGCACTTCAACGTGTGGCCATCACTAAACAAGAATTAAGGAAGCCCTCAGTTGGTTACGCTTTATCGCTATCGGGACTGGCGATGTCACGAAAACAGTGCACAAACACACCACTGTGATATCCAACATATATTTTTGCAAAGACAATAAAAGAGGGTGGTTACCGGGGTCGGACTGACAAAAGTGAATAGCACAACTTGCCTTTCATATCTGTTAGCGACTGCGATGAATGATCGGAATTGGAATTTGTTTGGTGGCTTTTCAAGGTCATGACGGCTACAAAACGTGTGATGTGCGCACACTAGGAACAATAATCTCCTATCGGAAGAACGCACAACCGAAGGAGGCTAATTACGCTAGCAGGATCTGCAATGCAAGTCACATTAGTAGATAGACATCAGTCGGGCGGTGCATTTCTACTGTCCTAAGTTTGGAAGCTCTGGTTTGCTTTTTAAATCTTACCGCGGATTTTTAAAATAAGAATTCACTCTGAACACTAATCGACAACATCAATTCTGTTTGGACAAAGCGCTCTGCGAAAATTTGTTCGCTTTCGGTTCGTTATATCAAAGGCGTCTTTCGGAGACAACCGTAGAAACCGAATTCGTCGCCTGCTTGTGGCGCCTTTAAGCAAGTGCAGACAGATCTTTGGAGCCCTCACTGCCTCAGAGCACATGTGCCGTGGTGGAGAGTAGGCATTCCCCAGACGGAAATGGGGAGCTGCTGTGTAATTGTAGACCCTGGTGCGCTTCAGCCGTTTCTTGCTCCATCCCCACCATTTAGTAGACCCTGTTAAAAATATCGTTACTATCCGTCATTGCCTTTCTCCATTGGAAAGCTTAACTACTGCTTGCATTCGACCTTTATGTGCTCAATAAAGAAATGAGAGCGGATATGTATGTCTTGATGCAGAGCAGTACACCTAGCGCAAAACAGAGAAAATGATCCTGACCTTGTTCTTCGGAGGGACGGAACCTCTACTGTACTCCATTTGATTGGGGATGATAACTTTATGACCACAAATTAAGAATAGCAATGAAACCCATGCAAAGAGGGATGGTTGAGCTGTCTTTCTCGTGGCCTTGCATCCTTGCAACAGTGCTGCTTAAACACGTCCAATACCTTCACCACTTTGATTGACGAAGCAGACTCTTGAGCTCACTCAGAAAACCCACTGCCGCTTATCGTCACTGCATGGATCCATAGTGTAAATCTACTGTCTTCATCTCTGTGTGAGGTATCGATTTACATTGTAATTACGATCTTTACACACCTCGTAGCAACGAACCGGATACTTTCATGGGATAGAAAGTATTTGCCGCGTGTCTTCGAAACACGAAAATCTTCAGGAACTCTTCTGGGCTCTTGGAGTGCTCTCTCGCTGTAGCTTGTGGCTAGCGGTAGCGGCGTCCGAAGCTTCGCGGATCCTAGAGATTCATGCTAGGGACAGATGCTTCACTTTTATTGCTTTTCCCCACCCAGGAGCAAACTCGGGTACCTATGAGGGCAGCGATGGGGCTATGGAGAGCGATTAACCCTTGTATGTGGCCTTCAGGCAGCATCAGGTTGAAACACTTCTTCAGGGAGTGGAGTGGGTGCTGGCACCCGGCTGTGCATCTTGACTGCCTGTCACTGTGTTTGTTTGTCGTCAGGTGCCAGTGAGGGATTGATCAAGCGGCCCAGTGATGGTGTGTGTGTGTGTGTGTGTGTGTGTGTGTGTGTGTGTGTGTGTGTGTGTGTGTGTGTGTTTTAAAGTGTAAAACGATTTGAAACCAAGACATAGGTGATAGGTCGCTATATAAAATCATACCTTTACATTTCCCCATTTAACCTTTTCTTCCGTCCCCTACAAGAAATTCTTACCATATCCCACATGACATGTTTCTATAGTTTAGCGAGGAACTGAAGGTCAGAGGTCGGGTTTGAGTTTGGGATTGTTTTTTCAGCCTTGTAACCATTGCAACATGAGTGCTTTCGCCCAAAGCAAATACACACGCGGAAAAAGGCACTGACTGGTAGGAGTAGGGTGGGCAGATAGGGAGGTAATGAATGTGATGGAGTGGGTGTGATTAAGGTGGGAGGAGTAAGAGTTGGCGGTAGCGGTGGCGGCGACGGCGGAGGCAGTGGTGGCGGCGACGGCGATGGCGGTGGTGGCCGTGGTGGAAGTGGTGGTGGCGGTGGTGATGGTGATTATGGTGGTGGTATTAGTGGTGAAGATGTGGTGAATGATGGTGGTGATTATGGTGGCGCTAGTGGTAGTGGTAGAGGTGGTGGTAGTGGTAGTGGTGATGGTGGTATTAGTGGTGGAGGTGAGGTGGATAATGGTGGTGAATGATGGTGGTGGTGGTGGTGACTATGGTGGCGCTGGTGGTAGTGGTAGAGGTGGTGGTAGTGGTAGTGGTGATGGTGGTTGTTAGTGGTGGTGGTGGTGGTGGTGAAAGTGGTGATTATGGTGGCGCTGGTGGTAGTGGTAGAGGTGGTGGTAGTGCTGGTGGTGGACGTGGTTGTGGTGGTGGTGAAGGTGGGGGAAATGTTGGTGGTTACGGTGAAGGCGGTGGTGGTGGTGGTGAAGGTAGGGACAGTGGTGGAGGTGGTGGAGGTGGGTGGTGGTGGTGGTGGTGGTGGTGGTGGTGGCAGAGGTGGTGGGGGCAGTGGTGGTGGGGGCAGTGGTGGTGGTGGTGAAAGTGGGGGCAGTGGAGGTGGTGGTAGTGGTGATGGTGGTAGTAGTGGTGGTGGAGGGTGGGGGCAGCGGTGGCGGTGATGGTGATAGTGGTGGCGGAGGTAGAGATTGTGGTAGTGGTACCAATGCTCGCAGGAAACTCTTTAAGAGACCATATACAGGCTACATGATACAATGCTATTGCAGATAGTGAAAGACTACGCAGTAAAGTTTCTGGACAAGGAGCAGAAGAAGCAGGCAGACACAGCCAACCCTGAGATCGACTGGAGCAAGTGCTACATCCGCCATGGCGACACCCAGTACGCGGACCTGGACCAGAACATGCCCCAAGTGACGCCCAAGGCCCACGTTCTCTTCTCCGCCCACTTCAGCAACAACACAGGTACAACGTCACTCATTTACTAATGGACAGGGCGCGGTATCGATTGCCTCCCTTGCAGGTTACCTCCCTTGTCCAACTTAACCAATTTTATCTATATCTGTCTGTCTACCTACCTACCTACTCACCTACCTACCCTCCCATTCACCCACCAACCCACCCACCCGCCTGCCTGCCCGCCCGCCTTCCCTGCCCGCACGCCTCCTTCCTTCCTTCCTTCCTTCCTCCTGCTCCTGCTCCTGCTCCTGCTCCTCCTCCTCCTCCTCCTCCTCTTCCTCTTCCTCCTCCTCCTCCTCCTCTTCCACCACCTCCTCCATCTCCTCCTCTACCTCCTCCTGCTCCTGCTTCTCCTCCTCCTCCTCCTGCTACTTCTCCTCCCCCTCCCCCCCCCCCTCCTTCTCCTTCTCCTCCTCCCCCTCCCCTGCCCCCTCCTCCTCCTCCCCCTCCCCTTCTTCTGCTCCAACTCCTCCTCCTCCTGCTCCTCCTTCTTCTGCTCTTCCTTCTTCTGCTCCAACTCCTCCTCCTCTAGCTCCTCTTTCTTCTGCTCCTCCTCCTCCTTCTGCTTCTCTTGCTTTTCCTCCTGCTCCTTCTCCTGCTCTTCCTCCTGCTCCTTCTCCTCCTTCTCTTGCTCCTCCTCCTCTTCCTCCATTCCCTCCTGCTCCTGCTCCTCTTCCTCCTCCTCTTGCTCCTCCTCCTCCTGCTTCTCCTGCTCCTTCTGCTCCTCCTCCTGCTTTTCCTCCTCCTCCTCCTCCTCCTAGTCCTCCTCCTCCTACTCCTCCTCCTCCTCCTCCTCCTCCTCCTCCTCGTGCTTTTCCTCCTCCTCCTCCTCCTCCTGCTTCTCCTTCTCCTGCTCCTCCTGGTCCTCCTCCTAGTCCTCCTTCTCTTCCTCCTGCTCCTCCTGCTTCTTCTTCTTATCCTCCTCCTGCTCCTCCTCCTCCTGCTCCTGCTCCTCCTGCTGCGGTACAGCCCGCAAGGCGCCATACTACGCATGCGCCTGCTCCGCCTAGCTTCAAACGACAAGCCGACTGCTCCTGCTCCTCACGGTTCTCCTCCTCCTCGGCGTACTCAGCAGGAGACCTACTGCCGCGGCGGCCGCGCGGGCGACGGATAGACGCAACGCCGCAGAGCCGACAAGAACGGACGCCGAGACATATCCAGCGGATAGTGAGGTCGGCTGCGGCGGATGCGGTGAAGGAGGAGGAGGAGGCTGATGTCGAGGGCGGCGGAGACAGAGGAGAATGCGGGATGCTCCGCATGAGCAGCTTCGGGCTGCGGGGGGCGGAGGACGGGGAGGGGGGCGGCGTAGGCCGGCGACTCAGAAGCACTCCGAAGAAGACGACATCAGACGAACGAAGGGGACCGCGAAGCGGAAGAGGACGAGGAGGAGGAGCGCGGACGGTGCGGAGCGGATGGAGGAAGGCTTGCGGCGGGTGCTGAGGAGGATGGAGGAGGATGGCGGCCGTAGGAGGCGGCGAGAGTCGGGTCAAGCGGGACGCGGACGCGGCCGAAGACGTCTCGGGGCGTGGATGCGGAGGATGTCGGCAGTCGTCGTCCTGTCTGCTGTGCGGCGGCGGGATGCGGCGGGAGGTAGGCGACGCGTCCGGTGCGCACATTCGCAGGAGGAGGAGGCGGAGGCGGCGGCGGCGGAGTGAGGAGGAGGCAGGACGGCGGATGGTGAGCTTCGTCGCAGGAGCCGGAGATCGGCGGCAGGCTGAGGCTGAGTCGGTCTTGAGTAGGCGTCGGATGCTAGGAGCAGGGGGAGGAGGGGGGGTTTGTCGGCGTTGCTGATTCGGCGGCTGCGGATCGGAGTCGTCTGCGGCTGGGCGGAGGAGGCTGATCGAGATTCTGAAGGAGGAGGAAGGAGCGGGCGGCGTCAGGTCTGCGACAGTACAGGCTGAACTATGCGTATGTCTTGTGAGCTAGGAGGGCGGCTGCTCGGCTGATAGTAGCGTGACGGCGATCGGAGGAGTCTTCTTCTTCGTTTCTTCGGCTTCGTCGGCGTATGCTTCTGCTGATGATGAGGAAGGAGCGGACGGCACTTCGTCGTCGTCCGGTATCCTGTAGTAGTATAGTTTGGCTCGCCTCAATTTTGTTGTTTTTCTTTTTGCTTTGTTTTTTTTTTTTTTTTGTACTTTTTTTTGTTTTTTTTTTTTTTTGTTTTATTTGTGTTTTTTTCATGTTTTACTTTTTGTTTTTTTTTGGTTTTTTTATGTGTTTTGTATGTTTTTTTTTTTTTTCTCTTTCTTCTTCTTCTTCTTCTTCTTCTTCTTCTTCTTCTTCTTCTTCTTCTTCTTCTTCTTCTTCTTCTTCTTCTTCTTCTTCTTCTTCTTCTTCTTCTTATTCTTCTTCTTCTTCTTCCTCTTATAAATCCTTGCTATATGATCATCAAGGGAGGTAACCGTAAGACTCTTTTCCGTTCGTCCTTTTAAGATCATGCAAAAATGTATTTTTCTTTGCTGATTCGGAATGCATCACACTATCCCTGTAATGTTTACACCTCAAAAACATTTTCTTCTCTAAACTTTCGTTGAATAAATGAAAAGCACCAGACTTAATGAATAATGCTGCGTCAGTTCCATGTTACGCTTATTGAGTTATTCCCCATTCCTAAACGTACTTTTAAAAAAACAAACTATGTAGAGCAATGGACGATCACGGGCATCGAAAGGCAAACTCATCTGTTCCATCTTCATTGAACTTAGAAACACTTCATTTTCCACAGATGGCGATCAAACCTACTCCCTGAAGACGTCAAGGACAACAACTTCTACGTGTCAGCTGGACCTGAGCAAGGCCTACACCATCGGTGCCAAAGTCAACATCAGCGTAAGTTGCTGGAGTTATTTCCCTTTAATTACTCCTGGCTGTGTCATAATCTGAGCTGAATGAAAGACTCGGGCGTCTTTCAGCGAGAACTAAAGGATCTTGAGTCCGACTAAAGTTGTCTGAAAGATGCTTTAGTTCAGCTCGATGACGTCACTCCAGCGACTTTAGTCGGACCTGCGCAAAACCACCAGTTCCTTTAGTTCCAAAATGGCAGACAAAAAGCGGTAAGAATGATTGTTCGTCGGAAAAAAGGCTGAAGCACGTCTCATTTTTCTTTGACTTTGCTTTTTTGTGGATAATATTTTCCTGCTTAAGCAGGGGTGGGGTAAAATGGAGAAAAAATGTAAATGTTGCATTGGCTACATAATTATGAAGTTATTTGTCTTGTGTTTCACTGCATTGCAATCCTGTCATGCAATGCGTCAAACACTGGTCAGTCTCAGGGCCGGATCAAAGTTTTTTGAGGGGGGGTGCTTAAAATTGTTTTAGGGTCTTCTCATCGAAGTGGCGAAGCCACGAGTGCGTGCCTGCTTCGCAGGCACGCCCCTCTAGGGGGGTCCGGGGGCATGCCCCCCCGGAAAATTTTGAGAAAAATGGTGCAAATCTGTGCAATCTGGCAGTGCGGTCATTTCCAAGAGTTTTTGTTTGGTCACAGATTCTTCCTGTCTCTGCCCGGGTTTGATTTGTCTGTGCGAGTAGCAAAAGGAAGGCATCTTAATTATAGCAGCACCCCCCCCCCCCCTCCCTCCCCAGCTACCTTGGCTGCCAAGTAGAGTGTGCTTATACCAAGTGGAGAGTAGTACAGCATCTGGGCCCAGCATCTTTTAGCCCCCCCCCCCCCCCCTCCTTCCCAAGCTTTTTACTAACTATACTGTCTCTGCTACCAAGCAAAGTGTGCCGATATCCGATGAGGTGGGAAGTAGATCAACATATTTGAGCAACCACCCCCCCCCCCCGCCCGCCTTCCCCCAACTCCCGGCTGCCACGGAGGTTTTTTTTTTGTTTTTTTTTTTTGGGGGGGGGGTGCTCGAGCACCCCCAGCACCCCCCCTAGATCCGGCCCTGAGTCTGGTGGTGACACGCGGAAACTGCTGAAAAATGTGCGGCTATCCATTCTTTCCACGACACCCATGTATCCCTGGACCCGTGGAATGATGCGCAGTGGTTGCCGGTACAAGGCAACCATCTTGGAGCGCTCTTTGTTCATCAGAAGGCCTTCTTCATCACAATCAAGGAAGACGTCAAGAAAAAACATAGAGGTGGCAGCCATTTTGATGAACTAAAGTTGAGCTAAACAAAGACACTCTACAGAGGGTCTTTGAGCTAAACCAACTTTCAGCGAATGACGTCATGACATGCGCACTTGGCCAACTCGACTGGACTGTTTAGTTGCTCGCTGAAAGACGCCCCCAGGCTGTAACAGTC
>JAWQFJ010002483.1:132529-169391 GCA_034096865.1 Theodoxus fluviatilis | reverse complement strand
TGTGTGTATATATGTGTGTGTGCATGAATGCATCCGTGTGTGTGTCTGTCTGTTTGTCTGAGTGTCTGTCTGTTTGTCTGAGTGTCTGTCTGTCTGTCTGTCTGTCTGTCTGTCTGTCTGTCTGTCTGTCTGTCTGTCTGTCTGTCTGTCTGTCTGTCTGTCTGTCTGTCTGTCTGTCTGTCTGTGTCTGTCTGTCTCTGTGTCTGTCTGCCTGCCTACCTGCCTGCCTGCCTGCCTGCCTGCCTGCCTGCCCCTCTCTCTCTCTCTCTCTCTCTCTCTCTCTCTCTCTCTCTCTCTCTCTCTCTCTCTCTCTCTCTCTCTCTCTCCAAGCACAATTGTTTGCAAAGATCTCATGTTAGGTTCTGACGTCTATATGTCTGAAGCAACTGCCATGTACAAATCTCCGATTTAAAGATGCAAGAACAAAAAGTGAGAGAATAACCATATTACACCAATTTTGTATTAGTATAGAAGGATGTGGAACTGAATAATTACAATGAAACTTTACGCAATAAGCATGTTGATACGGCACAGTGCCATGGGCCTAAGGTAAATCTATTGATTTATTCGTTTATCGGTTTATTTGTCAACCACATATAAATGCAATGGGCCGATGGCCTCTGATAAAATCAGTTCGGTTCATATCTCTCTCTCTCTCTCTCTCTCTCTCTCTCTCTCTCTCTCTCTCTCTCCCTCCCTCCCTCCCTCCCTCCCTCCCTCCCTCCCTCCCCCTCCTCCCCTCTCAACCCCCCACCCCCCCACCCCTGTCCCCCCCCCCCCCTCCCTCCCTCCCTCCCTCCCTCCCTCCCTCCCTCCCCCCCCCCCCTCCCTCCCTCCCTCCTCTCTCTCTCTCGCGTTAGATTTAGGTTTGTCATTCCACAACCTACAGTTGGTGCCGCCGAATCCCATCGTTGACGCCAACGCGGGGTTCGAGGCGTCCCTGTCCATGAGCAAAGGAGTCTCGGAAACCTTCACGGAGGAGCTCACCTGGTCCGTGGACAGCGACATCGTGGTCAAGCCAAACCACATAGCGCAGGCTGACCTCGTCATCAAGGTAGGCAACCGCTCGGCCTCTTCATTAGGACGAATGCTCACGAGCGCTCGTTGTGCCCGCTTCCTGAATGTAGGCCCTCTTGCTAGTCTAGTAGTAGCAGCAGCAGCAGCAGCAGTAGTAGTAGTAGTAGTAGTAGTAGTAGTAGTAGTAATAGCAGTAGTAGTAGTAGTAGTAGCAGCAGCAGCAGCAGCAGCAGTAGTAGTAGTAGTAGAAGTAGCAGCAGCAGCAGCAGCAGTAGTAGTAGTAGTAGTAGCAGCAGCAGCAGCAGCAGCAGTAGTAGTAGTAGTAGTAGCAGCAGCAGCAGTAGTAGTAGTAGTAGTAGTAGTAGTAGTAGCAGTAGCAGTAGTAGTAGTAGTAGTAGTAGTAGTAGTAGCAGCAGCAGCAGCAGCAGTAGTAGTAGTAGTAGTAGCAGCAGTAGTAGTAGTAGTAGTAGCAGCAGCAGTAGTAGTAGTAGTAGTAGTAGTAGTAGCAGCAGCAGCAGCAGCAGTAATATTAGTAGTAGTAGTGGTAGTCGTAGTAGTGGTAGTGGTGGTAGTAGCAGTAGTGGTTGCAGTAGTGGTGGTAGTCGTAGCAGTGATGGTGGTGCTGGTAGTAGTAGTGATAGCAGTAGCAATAGTAGTAGTAGAAACTGCAAACTGCGTTATCTACTCTCCCCCTCTCCCAAACCCTTATTTTATGAGAAGACGACAGCGAGCATTCCCTCTTCTACCTAATCTGCATAGTCATCAAATCTAGCGCGCGCGCACACACACACACACACACACACACACACACACACACACACACACACACACACACACACACAACACACACACACACACACACATGCATATGGGCATTCAGACTGCCACACTAGTTGGTGGAATGTACTTTTGAAAAATCCAAACGACAATCAAAGACATCTGCAGTCCCAACTAGCAATTCAGCATCAAATGTGCCTGCTTATTTCCGATTCCCATAAGACTGATCATCTAAAAGAATATAAAACTAGCATAAGTACGCAGACCGCTGACTTTCGTTTGCCAGGAGGACAACTTCTGCCGCGAGTTCACGATCGAGACGCAGTTCCAGGGGAGGGTGCTGGTCACCTACGTCAACAAGAAGGAGCACACCCACATCTCCACCGTCTCTGCAGACGTGGTGAAGGTCTTCAAGAACGAGAAGGGCTTCAAGATCTACCCAGACGACCCCGACAGGCCAGGGGTCTTCTTCGCAACGTCAGGAACGTGCCGCTGCCGTTTCGGGGTGGAGCAACACGTGAATCTGCAGCAACGCCCGCTGAACGGCCCCAGCTCGACATAGACTGCACTACAGCACGGACAGCACGCAAGTCACGCTTCTTCTGTGCTTCACGGGGCTTCCTTTTAGCCGGACTTCTCGTGCACTAAGCATCTATAATATGAAAGAGAGTGCAAGCCTCGAGGAAGTGTAGTCTAAGCCGACATTTTAGGGAGTTGCGGTGCAAGGATTCATTCGGTATTTTCGTGATGGGTAGAGGAGGGACTGCATTTTAGATGTTTGCGGATTAGCTTTCTAAAAGGGTTGTGCGAGGAACATTTCAAGGAAACATCATGAACTTTTCATGTGACCCCCATTTGTGATCAAATCGATTATTGTTTTTTATGGGCGTACGTTTTTACGTCTGATCAACGTGCTTGCCTTCAGTGACGTCGGTAACATGTTATAGATTTACATTGCCAAATCTGGACGACTTGACGTGACCACCTATGTAATCATGCTGCTCTGTTGAGTGTTACTTCTACGACAACTCTTCTTTGGAATTCTTGGTTCCAAACCCTGTGGTTTTGTTGTCGTTGATTTTGTTATCGTTGGTACTTGTCTCGATTTTAAAATTAAAAATACCCCTTATGATAGAATTTGGCTTTAGAGATAATAATGTCTTTCGTGGAATGTACTCGTAAAGAATTGCATTTCAGAGGAAACATTATGGTATATTGTTTGATGGGGACGCTTTGTGTATAATCACACTATCCAGTAGTTGTTTCAAGTACCTCACAAGAAGACTGCAAAGAATGTTTGTACAAGATGGCCATGCTGTGAAATCTCAAGCTTTAGAAATTATCGTTTGCGTCCTGCTTTCAAGGCAAACAACTATGTTTTGGAAGGAGCCCCATTTATTCTGCATTATATTCTCCTTCGAGATTTAAAATAATGCAATGCTTGACATAGATATTCTTGTCATTGTTTACATATCAATTATGCAATACAGAAGTATTCATAACTAATGGCCCCATGCGTCAACCACAATTTAGGTGATCGCGTAGGGAAATAATAATGGTAAAAGACCCACTCACACCAGAAACACTTAAAAAATACAGCAATAAAGATATTACCAAATACATGTTTTCATATTCAAAACCATGCAAAACATCTTCAGCAGTAAACAATTCTTTATTGGTTGATATGTTAAACACATTATACAAATATTTGGAGAGACAGATAGCATCACCTTAATACTATATCAATGTTTATCATGAAGAAATAAGACGTTTTGATTAATAAAGACATCAGATCCATCTGTTCTTTTTGTATAAGGTTACTTAAGTTAGAGAACATGGCATAAAAGTGGACCAATGCACTCTCAACATTTTGTGTTACAGTATTTAATTAAATATGCCAAATCCTATAGCCCCTACATACATACATATACTCTTGAATCTTTCAATCTGTAAGTACATCTGTTGATTCACATAAGGCATGTAATAAGTGCATCATCATCTACTGAAAGAGAAATCCTTGTCATTAATTTCATTGAGCAAAATAATTCCATGGTATCTTTGCACCGACCTTTCAGAATATTTTTCATTTAAAACCTACTTTCTCTCAATGGTACAAGGTGTTTAAAAACAAGAAATCATAGAAAAGCGTACGTTTTTCCTATTTATTTGACAACTTGATATTGAAATACTACCCAAAAGCCAAACATATAAGATTGCTTTACTGGCGAAGACATCAAGCTCAGTGTACATAAGTTGTTTTAAAAGCATACCCATAAAGTGTTATATGTTGCTTTCACCCAGAAAAGCATTAATTCATGCAAAGCATCTTATTTTATCAAATCAAAATTTGACTAAGCCTTGTGTTGTCTGGGTAGTGCATTACAAGATTGGAGTATTGACTAATCTTACAGAAGGCATCACACCAATCTGATGTTCTTGGGTTGAAATTCCATTCTGCTTGAGAATTTAATGTTCTTCCTTGATTCATGCAATAAATCAACTTATGCATATTTGTTAAAATTATCACCCCTTCCTGCTTTTGCCTTGTGCTTTCCATTGAGCAAAGAACTACGCCAGCTAACATTTTCCATCACAGCTTTATAAATTTGAGATTCATGCTGCTCAGAAGGCTGCATAAGTTTAAAATCATGCAAACCCATCCATTACTGACAGCTCTACCTTCACATTGCCAAAAAGTCAAAAAGATGCACATTTAATGATTTCAGAAAACCATTTTCATGCATTTTATTAGCTTGGTCATTCTTTTTCTCTTTCACTCATTCACCATCACTGTCAGAGCTAAACATCTGATAACATTAATGAGATTTATCATTGCAAATACATAGTTTTAATCAATGCAGGAGAAGCCAGAAAAAAAATGTGGACCTCATGAGGGAACCGGGATTCAACTCCCTCAGCCTCCTGTTAAAACTCCATTGTCTCTGGGCAGCTGATGCTGCTGAGCTTCTCATATACATAAGCTTGAAAACCTTACCATATACTGAGTGGGAGAAAAGTAATCACAAACATCAATAACATGTGCATGTTATATAGAAATCACTAGCCATACTGCATAGATTTAAATGTAAAGTTTTTAAACTTTTGCTCAGAAAAATGTCGATAGAAATTATTCAGTTTCTCATGCAAAGCAATATCCTGCACATAAATATAACTGGTTTATGAGAAAAAGTACACATGTGAAATGACTGGTTATCATCATACTCATGCATGCAAGCTCCTTAATACTGCAATTCAAAAATGTTGCCTCAAATGGGTTGGTGATATTATGGATAGTCTACATGAATTATAAGAAGAGATGATTTGAAGGTTTTATTCTTCTTTCTTTCTTTCTTTCTTTCTTGTGTGAAAGGGAAAATGAACATAATGTCCAAAACAAAACAAAAACAAAAAAACAACTGCACTTAACTCTTTGAAAGCCACACTAGACATGCATGACCATGTACAGAAAAAGTAATGTGACAAGAGTGGTCCAAATCCTTTTTTTTACATATCCTTAATGTGTTAGGAAACCATAGAACACCTAACATTGGTCAATATTGTTCAGACAAATGAGACCAACATTTTTTTATAGAATATAATCATCACTGAGGCTTCAGCAAAGTTTTCAGTGTCAAACAGCTCACAAATCATGAAGAAACTTTACAGTAATCTGAGGCTAGGAAATCTGCCAGCAAGCAGCCAAGAACATTGACTCAATTAATCAAGCCACAGATATATACTTTGTAGATGTAGCAGGCAAGCGTATTCAAAACTGGGCAAGGCTAGTGCATACTAACTCTGAATATTTAGCTGCTGGTTACTCATTCAGCCAAACCTGGGACCCTCCTCTTGTTAGTTACCCATCATCTTTCACTACTGTGGACATAGTGTTAGTGATCATTTTCTTTGGTGTCATTTTCATCTCCTGCTGCAGTTATCCCAGAGGAAGCAGATCTACCCATTGTATACCAGGCCATTTCGAACCTCAGATTCCCAGGACTGGGATGGGTCAGCCTTTTTCAGGTAGATGTGGATGAAGCCATCTGCAGTCTGCAAAGGAAGAATAGAAAGCTTCAAAACAGAGATGCTATACAGCATGCATTCATGATAATTCATTATTTAAAACTCATTATAATACAATATAAAGCCAATATTTCTTTGGCAGCTGTAGACCTATCACAGTCCCCTGCAATAATCACTTACCTCTGATGCAAACAGCTCATTTTGCAACCAAATTTCCTGATAAATGTAGAATCAATCAGGCACTTGTAGTTTCCAAAAAAACAATGTATAAGAATGTGACATCAGTTTCCCATTGCTAGGTTGTTAACTAACCTCGATGTAACAGCCACTGGTGTCAATGCTGTGTTTCAGAGGAACATTCAGCTTGTAGTTTTTTCCAGTCATGTCATCCTTTCCAGTCACTACGATAGAGAAGCGTCTGCAAAAACAGAAACACAGTATAATACTGTATATTTGATGTGGAAAAGGAAGACTATAATGCACAGCAGGAGTCAACCAATCTTTTGATGTGGGAAAACAAAGTCATGACATATTTAGAACTTTATAGATACCATACTGTAAACTCTGACCCACATAAAATGTAGGGTTGCTAGGCAAGAGGTTGAAAAAGAGGAAATACTGCTTTGGTGCACTGTAAATTGCATCTGTGAAACTTTTCATTGACACATATTATGTGCATAAGATGGTGATAAACTTCCTGAAAACTTATGATGCACACTTCATGCATTGGATATATCAGACAATGATGCATCTCACTCAAAAATGAGTTACTTAAGGGCCCTGACCAGCCTGAGGAAAATCTTACCAAAGCTGCAAACCTGGATATGAGAAACTGAGATTCAAGCACTTCAACTTTGTCACCTGGATGGAATATTAACCATGTTGAGCACATTGCAAGTAAGTGCAATTAATTGTTTGTCTCCATAACTCATCGCATTACACACCGAATACTTAAAGTTCAACAATAATGATTTAAATTGAGCCTTACTTGCTGAATGTATTGTCTCTTTCCTCTGGTTACATCATTTTATTTTCACTATTTGCCTTTCATTTCTCTCACAATATGTCTGTCTCCATATGTCTGAATATGTGTCTGTGTATGCATCAGTTCATCCATTCTCCCATGCACCTGTCATTATTTCAACTGCTATTCCTGCTGTCCATGTCTATGAAAGTTTTCCCCAAATGTCTGATTACTCAGCTAATTGTGGGTATGTAAAATGAGACAAACTGACAAATGAAAATCGAGTTCTTTGACATGATGAGCATCTCCTCACCTTTCTTGAAAAACTGGATTTTCTATCATGAAATTCTTGGCTTTGTCAGTTTTCTGTCCAAACAATTTTGTCATTGCCTTCAGCTTGTGAACTCCCGCCTTGACGACCACAAACACTCCTTCCTCTGATGCAGCTGCAGAAGAAAGATACAATTCAAGTACCTGGCTATGAGATTCTGCCAATTGAAACAATCATCCCCTGTAGGTTGGTGGTAAGAGTGATCCAACATGTCTCCTTTTGAGATTAGTAAAAGGCGAATAGCAAAGATAATCAAGACTTGCCTTGGTTTTTCTCTAACCAGCTCTAGTGATTTTTAATTCAGTTGCCTTACATAGACTAGAAAAGCTGATAGGCTGTAACCCATCTATCATTCGCTCATTCATTCATTCATTCATTCATTTATTCACTCATTTATTCATTCATTCATTTAAGCAAGCTTCTATAAATGCAATGATATTTCAGAAGAAGAAAACAAATTACCCCCTGAGGAGGCATAATACCAATATAGCATACAAATGCTTCATGTGTAAGTTACCAATAACTAAGCTGTAAAGTCTCCAGATTATTTCATGTAACTCATCCTTACTCTAGTGGCAATAACTACCAATAACTAAGCTGTAAGTCTCCAGCTTATTTCATGTAACTCATTCTTACTCTAGTGGCAAGAACTAACTACCAATACCTATAAGCTGTAAAGTCTCCAGCTTATTTCATGTAACTCATCCTTACTCTAGTGGCAATAGAACTACTCTGCCTCACTCTCTCATCATTTCCTTTTATTCCACCTGATTCCACTTTCCTCATTTCATCCATCTCTCCCCCTACTGTCTCCTCCTCCCTCCGCACTCAATGCCTACCTGTCCTCCACTACACCACTTCTAATTCCCAACACTCAAAGCTTTACTGAGAGTCATCATGAGGGAGGATTTAGGTAAGAAATGTTGCGTAAATAAACTTGTTTCCCTCAATGAGATAGATATCGAAATGTAACTTTTGGCACACACCTTTGTCTCCTTAAAGTACTCTAGTCATGACTTGATTAGGTACTTCATCGATCACAACTATTGATTTTTGATTAACTCGACACGCAGCTAGATCTGGCTGAGTCATATTTGTACGATGACTTTTTCCAGTACCCCTGATGAGAGTCGGTGTCTGACTGATCTCCCCTGCCTGATCCGATGAACCCGTGGCGAATCCACAGGCGACGGTATGCGTTTGTCGTCTCACCTCAACGGCTCGAGAGACGCCACGCTACAGTAATGTCCGAGGCACTACCTCAACCTCACATCACCTGGGTCTCTCCCCGGTCCGCGCCCAAACCCTCATCCCTACTCCCGCATGGCAACTAAAATAGACCACTTGCACAAAAAAAACTCACGACTTTGTAAATACCCGCGCCTGCTTGATGTGTTCCTCTGCATAATTCGACTAATCATCAACAAACCTTGTCGCGGTAAAACCATTAAATTGTGCAGTGCACCATGCGACTTGTCACCCAGTGCATACTTTATTCATGAGGTAAGCACGGCGACGAAACGAGTGCAGTGTTGGAGTCGAAAATGAAACGATCGGGGAATGCGGAGTGTTGACGCTCAATTAGATCGTTACATGATCTCGGGGTCGGCCGCTATTGCGGGGGGCCGCTATGGGACATTCTCACTTCTGAAACGGAAATACAGCCCAAGTTTTGTCCCTTTACGTCCCCTAGTTCCGGTAGACTGGTAAAAATAGAATCTCATGGGATGATCGCTAGATCGTGGCAAAAGGATGACATTAAAGCATGCAAAAAGATTAATTAGATTAAAAACTAATCGAAAATAGTCATATTAGACTGTTTTAACGTATACTTTCTGCACAAAACCCACAGAAGATAAGTAAACAAACCTCACCGTACGTAGTTATAGCTGGCTAGCAGACGTACGCGATCGAACCATAATAGTCACTACGCTAGCAGACGATCGAGCTAGTGTGATATAATGTTTAATGTAAAGCTCGAATGAGTAGCAGCAGATAACAATTTCGTTTCCCAGCCTGGTCTGGCGAGGACCGAAAATTCACTATCATCCAGTCGATCAACTTGCGCGCACTCGTATCGGCGTAATGTATAACTTCACGTAGTTCGGCTTGTGGAGATGATATTATTAACCGTAGATTTTAGTTGTGCGGGGTAGACCACCCGCCAAAAATTTTGAATAGTGCTTTTGATATCAATGTTTAGTCATTATTGTCGGATCAGATAGCGAAACGATCACAAGCAACTATTAAACGATCGAGCTTGGGGGCAGCGCTTACGTTTGATTCGGCAGCTGCAGTCGAACTCATCTGTCAATCGTGTCTGACATCACACTTTGAGATTTCAATAACTTCATGAAGTTGCAGTAGTTGCTTGTTTGCTGGAATGCCATGTAGCTTGACAACTTTTCCATCAATAATTTTGCCACGATGGTTATGGCAAATGACACAGTACTGTTTTCCACCCCCACATACTTTGAGCGATCTATATAGTATTCAGTGCAGACGAAATATTCGAGAACGCAACCGGCAGCTGCAGTCGAATTCGATCGGTCAATCGATGTCTGACATCACACTTTGAGATTTCAATAACTTCATGAAGTTGCAGTAGTTGCTTGTTTGCTGGAATACCATGTCGTATCAGATAGTGAAACGATCACTCGTGCATCGAGTTTTGATGCGATTGCGAGACCACGACACTCCCCGCAGGTGTGTTTTGTTTGCGTTGTAAAGTTTGAGTACTAGCTGTAAGTGTAAAAATAGTCACTTATTAATATAATCGGTGATTTTAGTTGTAATGAAACTTTTTGTGTGTTTTAATGCCATTTTCTTGTCATTATCGACCCGATCTTACAAGTTAGGCCTAAAGGCTATACATTACGCCGTGCGGGCAAGTTGATCACTCGACTCGATTTGATAGTGAATTTTCGGTCCTCGCCAGACCAAGGAAACGAAATTGTCAATTCAAGCCAGAACTAAACAGTTATCTGCTGCTTCTCATTCGAGCTTTACATGACACAGTACTGTTTTCCACCCCCACATGCATGTACTTTGAGCGATCTAGCAAATATCTATTCAGTGCAGACGCTTCGAGAATCGACCGGAACTAGGTGATTCTACCTAACGCGTTGTTTTTCGACAGAGAGCGCCGAAGATAACTCCTGCAGGGTACGTTAATGAGAATGTCCCATAGCGGGATTTTGTTTTTGTCAAAAGTTCTTGAGGCCATTTTTATTCTTTTGTCCTAAAACGCCTAAAAACCATAAACGTTTTGTTACTCTTTTTTTTTATTTCCCCCAAAATTTATTGATCGGGTTTTACCGATAGCGCTCAGCCTAGGCCTCACCCGCCACCCCGCCTGACTGACTTAGCCTGTCTGGGGAGTTTCACCTAAACCCGGACGCGTTACTTTTTGTCACGTTTGTGTCCAACATCAGCGTCGGGCCTTGGAGTTAGGGCGTAGGGACCACCCGTTGAGAGTCAAACGTGGGATGGAGTTAGAATATAAAGCTTCACCCGTTATTGATAAAAACTATGGCTACGGAACCTATACCAGTAGATTCTGACCATTTTCACCCTCCTGAAACGCCTAAAAAACCATACAATTTTTGTTTCGGCGTTTTGGGACAAAAGAATCAAAATGGGCTACAAAAATGTTTGGAATTTTTTTTACAAATAAAAACGAAAAAATTTTTTTTCCCCAAAAAAGTAAAAGAAATTTTATGGTTTTTTATGCGTTTTAGGACAAAAGAATCAAAATGGCCTTAAGAACTTTTGACCAAAAAAATCCCGCAATAGCGGCCCCCCCGCAATAGCGGCCCTCCGCAATAGCGGCCCCTAACCATATCTCTCCTCCCAAAAAAGAGGCACAAATTCATGGTACTTGCCAAATATGGCATAAAACATATGTGACGAACCACTATTGTGAAAACCATTCCGTTCTAAACGCTCAGATTACTCACCGAAGTCAAGTTCCTCCGACATGATAGTATTGAAATGAAAAAATTTGTTGTATACTCCCTCGAAGGGAAAGGCGTGTGATCTGACCCTCGCTGGAAGCCGGAATGATACCACGGTTGGCCTCTGAGATAGCAGGCGGGTGAACGACCCAGATTCTGGCGTCCCCCTATAAATTCCTTTGCACTACGTGCAAAGCCCTTTTGATACATGAAGCTAGGCGGAGCACCTTCCACACGTCTCCCATTGAACAGATTATAAACACGTGACAGTATCTTTGCTGAATCAATATTCATGATTTGGGGAATACCTGACCTACTTCTTCCGATTGGTTTGTTGGATGAGAGGCTACTTCCTCCCACTAATAAAAAAAAGAGAAAGATTGTCTTATCTTTATTAAAAAAACAGCAAATTTACAATGCATACTTCAATGTCGTTGCAAAATTCGATGTACCACACAGCAAAAGATGGTCATCGAAATACAGCCACGGTGCATTGGACTCGATTACGCTCTCACTAAATCGACAGTGACCAGCGGGGATTATTTTTGCATGGCTAAATTACATCCAAAATAGGTACTTTTATCTTTGTGATGAAAACTACTCGATTGCGCCATTTTGTCGTGTATAATTTAGGTGCTTTATTACTGAAAAGAATGAAGTTGTAGTTATGCTCTCTCTCTCTCTCTCTCTCTCTCTCTCTCTCTCTCTCTCACACACACACACACACACACACACACACACACACACACACACCACCCCCATCACACATAGATTAATTAGCTACTGTGTTTTTTTTCTTATCTATTCATGTTTTCATTTCCTTTATGAGCAAGTACAATTTGTAAGATAGGCAGAAATGCCTAAAATTTAATCATTGATAAATAAAGAATCACTCAATCAATCAATCAATCAATCAATCAATCAATCAATCTCTCTCTCTCTCTCTCTCCCTCTCTCCCCCCCCCCCCCTTCCTCCCTCCCTCCCTCCTCTCTCTCTCTCTCGCGTTAGCCTTAAGTTTGTCATTCCACAACCTACAGTTGGTGCCACCGAATCTCATCGTTGACGCCAACGCGGGGTTCCAGGCGTCCCTGTCCATGAGCAAAGGAGTCTCGGAAACCTTCACGGAGGAGCTCACCTGGTCAGTGGACAGCGACATCGTGGTCAAGCCACTCCACATAGCGCAGGCTGACCTCGTCATCAAGGTAGGCAACCGCTCGGCCTCTTAATTAGGACGAATGCTCACGAGCGCTCGTTGTGCCCGCTTCCTGGATGTAGGCCCTCTTGCTAGTCTAGTAGTAGTAGCAGCAGCAGCAGCAGTAGTAGTAGTAGTAGTAGCAGTAGTCGTAGCAGTGGTGGTGGTGGTGGTAGCAGTAGCAATAGTAGTAGTAGAAACTGCTAACTGCGTTATATACTACCCCCAAAACCCTCATTTCATGAGAAGACGACAGCGAGCACTCGCTCCTCCATCGTCAACAAATCTAACCGTGCATGCGCGCGCTCTCTCTCTCTCTATCTCACACACACACACACACACACACACACACACACACACACACACACACACACACACACACACATGCATATGGGCATTCAGACTGCCACACTAGCTGGCGGAATGTACTTTTGAAAAATCCAAACGACAAAGAAATCTGCAGTCCCAACAAGCAATTCAGCATCAAATGTACCTGCTTATTTCCGATTCCCATAAGACTGATCATCTATGTAATCATGCTGCTCTGTTGAGTGTTACTTCTACGAGAACCCTTCTTTGGAATTCTTGGTTCCAAATCCTGTGGTTTTGTTGTCGCTGATTTTTTTATCGTTGGTACTTGTCTCGATTTTAAAATTAAAAATACCCCTTATGATAGAATTTGGCTTTAGAGATAATAATGTCTTTCGTGGAATGTACTCGTAAAGAATTTCATTTCAGAGGAAACATTATGGTATATTGTTTGATGGGGACGCTTTGTGTATAATCACACTATCCAGTAGTTGTTTCAAGTACCTCACAAGAAGACTGCAAAGCATTTTTGTAGAAGATGGCCATGCTGTGAAATCTCAAGCTTTAGGAATTATTGTTTGCGTCCTGCTTTCAAGACAAACAACTATGTTTTGGAAGGAGCCCCATTCATTCTGTATTATATTCTCCTTCGAGATTTAAAAAATGCAATGCTTGACATAGATATTCTTGTCATTGTTTACATATCAATTATACAATACAGAAGTATTCATAACTAATGGCCCCATGGGTCAACCACAATTTAGGTGATCGCGTAGGGAAATAATCACACCAGAAACACTAAAAAAATACAGCAATAAAGATATTACCAAATACATGTTTTCATATTCAAAACCATGCAAAACATCTTCAGCAGTAAACAATTCTTTATTGGTTGATATGTTAAACACATTATACAAATATTTGGAGAGACAGATAGCATCACCTTAATATGATATCAATGTTTATCATGAAGAAATAAGACGTTTTGACTAATAAAGACATTAAATCCATCTGTTCTTTTTGTATAAGGTTACTTAAGTTAGAGAACATGGCATAAAAGTGGACCAATGCACTCTCAACATTTTGTGTTACGGTATCTAATTAAATGTGCCAAATCCTATAACCCCTACATACTTGAATCTTTCAATCTGTAAGAGCATCTGTTGATTCACATAAGACATGTTCAAGATAGACAAGTGGACGAACTGACGACTTTCACACATTAGGACATACCACTGTAGATTCCCATTTCAACATTTATTCTTCTGATAAATGCAAGTCACGTCCATGTTACAACATGCTGAGTCAAAGACTGAAAATGACGTAATTAGGAGGGACAATGAGGAACAGTCATGAAGGGGTTGTCTCTCTTAGATTACATTCCCAAACATCTCCCTTTTTTTTTTTTCTTTTTTTTTTTTTTCGAAAACATGTATCTGGAGAACTGTCCTGGCACTGTTGACGAATAAATGTAGTTCCAGGTACTGTTTTGTATTTTTGTCTCAAACAGTTAGTACTACTACTACTACAACAAATAAAACACTTTGAAGAACTCAACATTTCAGTGAGACTCTTTTAACCAAATTAACGTAATAAATTTCCTGAAAGGTCGACTTCTTCCAATTACTGTTTAGGAAGAAATTTGTCAGTCACAAACCCAAAAGTCCCTCCATTATAAACTGATTTTCTCTTTAGAATGAAAATTTTAGAATAAACAGACTTTAATTTATATCTACAATCCTCTCGCTCCCAAGTCAAATAATTATCACTACCAGTGAATTAGTAACCCAACTTGACGGCTATAAAATCCAACACATATAAAGTAATCCATGGAAAATTTGTAATCCAATCCAGCACACTCGTGGAATAATACTGGAGTATGTGCACACAATGCTATATTCACCACAGCACCCACATTCACACGCACATAAGTCATAAGGCGGAGAAACCTCAACGCCTTCACTTTGCTCTGTTTTTAACACATTGGTTGTGCAAAAACTGCGCACACACTTCTTCCTCCCTGAAACGAGCTGGTTTGGAAGCTGTGTACCCAGCAGACGATCTTGTAACTCGCTTGTCGGGCGTAGCGACTTCCTTCGGATCGCCGGTGTCAGCGGGTTCTGATGACTCTTCTGCTGGCGGTAGATCTGGCATGACGATCTCCTGCGGAGGAGGGAGTTGTTGTAGGTGTTTTCTATTACGGCGCAAGACTCCACCTGGTGAGTTGACCAGATAGGTACGGTTTTCTTGATCTGCGGCGACAATAGTGCCGTGATTCTTCCAGCTGTTCTCGGAATCCATCTTGATCAGAACGTCGTCTCCCGGTTTCAGTTCAGACAGAGGCTTGGCACTGTGCCGTCTGTCGTAACAGAACTTGTAGCTCTCCTTAGCTTTCCGGTCTGCTTGACGTATGTCTGCGTCTTTGACAGGGAAAGGAATCAGGTTTTCTGGGAGTTTGGGGATCAAGGTTTTGAGCGTTCTCCCCATCAGGGCAACTGCAGGACTAACCCCCGTGCTGGAGTGAGGGGTAGACCTGTAGTTCATCAAAGCGATCTCAAACGACCGCTGTTGCAGTAGCGTCTTTGCTACTTTCACTGCACTTTCAGCCGCTCCATTTGCTTGTGGGAAACCTGGGCTGCTGGTCATGTGGTTGAAGTCAAATTCCTGTGCAAAATGCCGGAATTCTGCACATTGGAATTGTGGTCCGTTATCACTCACTAGAGTGTCTGGAATCCCATGAGTAGCGAACAGCTGAGTCATTTTCTTGATAATGACTGCGGATGTTGTAGAATGGAGGGGCAGTACCTCCAGCCATCTTGAGTAGTAGTCCACGACTACCAGGTACTCTCTGCCCTGGTGAGTGCACAAATCTGCTCCCAATCGTTGCCATGGTCGTTCTGGTAATGGAGTTGGTCGTAGCGGCTCGTTTTTCTGTGACTGTCGCTTTTGTCGGCACTCTTTGCACGTGTCAATGAGGTTCTTTAGGTCTCTACTCAGTCCTGGCCACCAGACTGATGACTGAGCATTCTGGCGGCATTTGTGAAGACCTTGATGAGTCCCATGCAGTTTGTTCAGCACCTCTTCACGCTGACTTCTTGGAACTACAATTCTGCCATTGTAGACCAATAGTCCTCGGATAAGCGACAGTTCTCCCTGTGCTTGGTGAAACGCTTGAAGATTGGCTGACGGTTTCACTGGCCAACCTCTCAGGACGTACTCCATGACTTGTTGCAGTTCCGGGTCATGGACTGTTGCTGCACGAAGCTTTTCCAGGCGCTGTGGGGTAACAGGCCAACCCGACTCCACTGAATCAACATAAGCAGCCATTGTTTCAGCGGTTTCTTCATCCTCTGCTGTGTGCGGCACTGGGCTCCTGGACAGAGCGTCGGCGATGATGATCTGCTTGCCCGGCACATGAACAACTTGTGCCTTGAACCGCATCAGTCGGATCAGTAGTCTCTGGCACCTCACTGGGGCTTTGTCAATGTCTTTGTTCTTCATCAGCGGAACCAAGGGCTTATGGTCGGTTTCGAGCACAAAACTGTCCAGCCCAATCAGGTATTTGGCGAACTTCTCGCACGCCCATGTGGACGCTAGGCACTCTTTTTCTATCTGAGCGTATCGCTGTTCTGCATCAGTCAGAGTTCTGGATGCGTATGCTATGGGAACAAGCTTGTCTCCATGCCACTGTAACAGTGCTGCACCCAAGCCATAGCTACTGCTATCAGCGCTCACCACAGTCTTTCTCTCTGAGTTGTAGAATCCCAGGGCTTGTGATGACGACAGTTGTTTCTTTACAGCCGCAAATGCCTTCTGCTGAGCTGGACCCCAACTCCACGCAGTGTTCTTCTTCATGAGATCAGTGATGGGTTTCATAGCAGTAGCCATCCCAGGTACGAACCTACCCAAGTAGTTGAACATGCCGCAGATCGTTCTCAGTTCGGTGAGCGAGGTGGGCGTTGGCATTTCTGTGATCGCTCTCACTTTTTCTGGATCTGGCCGGACTCCATCAGCACTGATGATGTGACCAAAGTATTTCACCTCAGTCTTCTTGATGTGACACTTTTCTTTGTTGAGTCTGAGCCCACTCTGTTCTATTCTTTTCAGAACGGCATCCAATCGTTCGTCATGTTCTTCTTCCGTTCTTCCATAGACGATAGTATCGTCCATGATTGCATCACAGCCTTCCAAGCCTTCCAATGTCTCTTTCATCTTAGTCTGAAAACTCTCAGGCCCTAGTGAAATTCCCATCGGAACACGCTTGAAACAAAACCGGCCAAATGGAGTTATGAACGTGGTCAACAGCGAGCTTCCTTCAGACAGTGGAATCTGAAAGAAACCTGACGACGCATCAAGTGTTGTGAAGAACTTTGAGCCAGCCAGTTTCGGAGCAATGTCATCCAAGTTTGGTAGCATGCAGTGTGGTCTTTTGACTCCTTCATTCAGTCTCTTGAAATCAACACAAATCCTCACACTGCCGTTGGGTTTGACAACAGGTACCATAGGAGCACACCAGTCAGTGGCCTCCTTTACTTCTTGGATAATGCCTGCTTTTTCCATGCGTTGCAGTTCAGCTTTAACCTTTTTCTGCAAAGGAAAGGGAACTCGTCGCGCTGTCGTGACGCAGTAGGGATTGATTCCTGGTTTCATTTTGATGTCCACCGGATCCGTTTTCAAAAGTCCAGTTGCACCAAAAACATTCTCGTGTACTTCTTCTACACGTTTCACAAGGCCCATCTTCTCTGCGACATTTCTGCTCAACAGGTTGCTACCTGTACGATTTCTGACCACAATGACTCTGTACTTGAAAGTCTTGTTCTTTACAGTGCTCTTTGCAAAGAATTCTCCACGTGTGGTCAGTTTTCCTCCCGGTGATGTCAAATTTATTCTTGTTTGCTTCAGCCTCGGCTTGATGCTGAAATTGTCGAATGTCTTGTCATTGATGATCGTGATGTCAGCGCCCGTGTCGATTTTAAACCTGACGTCATTCCCTTTTATCTTCAGGGTAATGGTCCATGGCTGCGTGTTGTCTGTGATAACGCTGTCTAGTGTTTGAATCTCATCTTCAGAGTTGTCTTCCTCTATCTCGCGTACACTGTGGCACATGCGCTCAAAGTGTCCCCTTTTGTTGCATTTTCTACATGATCTCTCTTTTGCTGGACACTGTCTCTCTTGTCCATGTTCATATCCACACCGTCCACATTTACGGGTGTCTTGGTTCTGCTGGCGATATGTCCCTCGGCCCCTACCCCTACGAGGATAGGCCTCTCGGTTTCTCAATCCACCTTCACCTCTCTGTCTGCCTCTACCTCTGGTCTCATCAACTGAAGCGGCGGCTGCGCCTCCTTCTTGCTGCTTCATTTGTAGTTTGATTTGCTCATGCTGTCTCGCAATTTCAAGTGCTTTCTCTAGATTGAGATCATGAATCAACTGCAGCTTCTCTTTCAGTTTGTAGTCATTCAATCCAACAACAAGTCTGTCCCGAACTTGATCTTCAGTATCTTTGTATTCACAGTGAGCAACGAGGGCACGAAGAGAACGATAGAATTCTTCTATTGTTTCTGACTCTTTCTGTCTTCTTTCTTGAAACTTTGTTCTCTCATAAATTATGTTCCTTTTCACCAAGAAGTAGGAGTCAAATTTACTCACGACTGTTTCGAAGTCTTTGTCATCTTCCTCGACTTCTCTGACGTCTTCTCCCTCTCCAACGGTCTTCTTGCCGAACTTCAGTATTTCAAATATCTTCTCAGATTCCTCTCCCATCACATAAAGCAACGTGTCTCTTTGGGTTTCTGGCTCTTCCTTTGACAGTTTACTTGCATTTCGGTAGCGACGAAACTGTTTGATCCAATGAGACCATTCTTCAGGCTTGAACGAGAAGTGTGGCGGCGGTTGAAGGTTCTGCATCTTGATAGTTCTTTTGAAGTTCCCGTCGATGAGTCAAATTTTTATCACTGTTGACCAAAACGGAATCCCACTTCTGACACCATGTTCAAGATAGACAAGTGGACGAACTGACGACTTTCACACATTAGGACATACCACTGTAGATTCCCATTTCAACATTTATTCTTCTGATAAATGCAAGTCACGTCCATGTTACAACATGCTGAGTCAAAGACTGAAAATGACGTAATTAGGAGGGACAATGAGGAACAGTCATGAAGGGGTTGTCTCTCTTAGATTACATTCCCAAACAAGACATGTAATAAGTGCATCATCATCTACTGAAAGAGAAATCCTTGTCATTAAAATTTCATTGAGCAAAATAATTCCATGGTATCTTTGCACCGACCTTTCAGAATATTTTTCATTTAAAACCTACTTTCTCTCAATGGTACAAGGTTTTTAAAAAACAAGAAGACATAGAAAAGCGTAAGTTTTTCCTATATATTTGACAACGATATTGAAATACTACCCAAAAGGCAAACATATAAGATTGCTTTACTGGCGAAGACATCAAGCTCTGTGTACAGAAGTTGTTTTAAAAGCACAAACATAGAGTGTTATATGTTGTTTTCACCCAGAAAAGCATTAATTCATGCAAAGCATCTTATTTTATCAAATCAAAATTTGTCCGAGCCTTGTGTTGCCTGGGTAGTGCATTACAAGATTGGAGTATTGACTAATCTTACAGAAGGCATCACACCAATCTCATGTTCTTGGGTTGAAATTCCATTCTGCTTGAGAATTTAATGTTCTTCCTTGAATCATGCAATAAATCAACTTATGCATATTTGTTAAAATTATCACCCCTTCCTGCTTTTGCCTTGTGCTTTCCATTGAGCAAAAAACTATGCCAGCAAACCTTTTCCATTGCGCAAAGAACTATGCCAGCAAACCTTTTCCATCACAGCTTGATAAATTTGAGATTCATGCTGCTCAAAAGGCTGCATAAGTTTAAATCATGCAAACCCATTCAGTAATGACAGCTCTACCTTCACATTGCCAAAAACAGTCAAAAAGATGCACATTTAATGATTTTGGAAAACTATTTTCATGCATTTTATTTGCTTAGTCATTCTTTTTCTCTTTCACTCATTCACCATCACTGTCAGAGCTAAAATCTGATAACATTAATGAGATTTATCATTGCAAATACATAGTTTTAATCAATGCAGGAGAAAGCCAGAAAAAATGTGGACCGCATGGGGGAACTGGGATTCAACTCCCACAACCTCCTGTTAAAACTCCATTGTCTCTGAGCAGCTGATGCTGCTGAGCTTCTCATATACATAAGCTTGAAAACCTTACCATATACTGAGTGGGAGAAAAGTAATAACAAATATCAATAAAATCTGCATGTTATATAGAAATCACTAGCCATACTGCATAGATTTATATGTAAAGTTTTTTAACTTTTGCTCAGAAAAATCTCCATAGAAATGATTCAGTTTATCATGCAAAGCAATATCCTGCACATACATATCACTGGTTTATGAGAAAAAGTAAACATGTGAAATGACTGGTTATCATCATACTCATGCATGCAAGCTCCTTAATACTGCAATTCAAAAATGTTGCCTCACATGGGTTGGTGATATTATGGATAGTCTACATGAATTATAAGAAGAGATGATTTGAAGGTTTTATTCTTCTTTCTTTCTTTCTTTCTTTCTTGTGTGAAAGGGAAAATGAACATAATGTCCAAAACAAAACAAAAACAAAAAAAACAACTGCACTTAACTCTTTGAAAGCCACACTAGACATGCATGACCACGTACAGAAAAAGTCATGTGACAAGAGTGGTCCAAATCCTTTTTTTACATATCCTTAATGTGATAGGAAACCACAGAACACTTAACATTGGTCAATATTGTTCAGACAAATGAGACCAACATTTTTGTAAAGAATATAATCATCACTGAGGCATCAGCAAAGTTTTCAGTGTCAAACAGCTCACAAATCATGAAGAAACTTTACAGTAATCTGAGGCTAGGAAATCTGCCAGCAAGCAGCCAAGAACATTGACTCAATTAATCAAGCCACAGATATATACTTTGTAGATGTAGCAGGCAAGCGTATTCAAAACTGGGCAAGGCTAGTGCATACTAACTCTGAATATTTAGGTGCTGGTTACTCATTCAGCCAAACCTGGGACCCTCCTCTTGTTAGTTAGTTACCCATCATCTTTCACTACTGTGGACATAGTGTTATTGATCATTTTCTTTGGTGTCATTTTCATCTCCTGCTGCAGTTATCCCAGAGGAAGCAGATCTACCCATTGTATACCAGGCCATTTCGAACCTCAGATTCCCAGGACTGGGATGGGTCAGCCTTTTTCACGTAGATGTGGATGAAGCCATCTGCAGTCTGCTAAGGAAGAATAGAAAGCTTCAAAACAGAGATGCTATACAGCTTCCCCTCTCCCCCCTTCCTGTATCCCTGTATCATGTATCCTGCGTCTCAGACGGCCATGTTCTATATCTGTTGTAAGACCAGCCTACTATGTATCTTATCAGCCTGGGAGGGTCCCAGTGCCCCTCCCCTTATCTGTTTGTTAATTGAACTTGACATGTGACCTCAGACAGCTCCCCTCTATCGTTCGCGCGGCTATTCACAAATTGTTAGAATCTAGAGACAAATTTGATAAGTTCTCTAAATTAAAGCATCTGATTGCAATGGTGCAATATTCATTCGGTTGACTTTGTTATGCCTGTCAAGGCAACATTTGGTTTGAATAATTTTGAGTAAGTATAAGGCAGCAATGAGCCTTTATATCAACAAGAAAGCACAACCCCGCAAATCCACACTGCTGATGGCAAGCCTGGCTCCCCTGGGGTCCGCGCATTGCTTTGATAAGGAGGGACTGTCGGGAGGTCGGTAGAGACATTCACCACCAGAGAGAGAGAGCTCACCAGCAGTCTCTACAGAGAGAGCTCACCACCAGTCTCTACAGAGGCGTTCACCACCAGTCTCTTGAGAGACCCCATACCATCTGGGGGAGAGATCACTATGACCATGGTCTTGGGTTGGTCCAGGCCATTATCATCAGGCCTCGGACCAGCCAGGGGCTCCTGTACCCATGGATGAATAAAGTTGTGGAAAGCAAGTACGATTTGTCTCATACCTGCGCCCTGCTACCATCATGCCTCATGCCACCCCATCACAAATGGCGCTGCGAGCAGGGTGAGACATCGTGCTCTTTCCAGAACTTTTCTGAATACCATCGGAGCCTGACGCTTTCCACGGAGGAAAAGACTAAAAACTACCGCCTCCATTTCGCCATCAGACGCCTCCAGCTGGAAGCATAGGACATCTGCCACTTTCGAGACTCGGCCTCAACCTCCTTCAGAGACAGAAAAATGGTCAGTGCCGCACTGCAGTGCACGACCTCCTCAGTAGCCTGCCACCCGCCCTTCCACTCCTTGTCATCACCGGAGCATCCCTGCCACAACATCATCATGAAGTGGAGCCACAACATGCAGCTGTCTCTCCAGAGGGCACCCCTCCAACCTGCCTTTGGTGAGACTGGAATCTCCAGCCAAGCCCTTCATCACCCGAAGATAGCAGACACCTTCCCTGGAATGCTAAAACAACGGCTGGCATTCCACATGCCCACCTCCAGGACTCGATTCCCGTCATGAACATTTCGGCATTGTGTGACTGCCGTCTTCGGTTGTGTTTGTGTGTGTGTGTGTGTGTTGAGAGACAACGAACAGTTCTGTGAAGACACACGGATGCGATTCCCTTCATTGGAATGGACACTCTAATTGTAAGTAATCCATTTTGATCAACGAAACAGGCAATTTCTGCAGTCGCTATTTTGATTTTTAAATGGAAGATCGTTGCCTACTTGTCTTTCTATACACGTTGTTGTAATGAAAAAAAAGTACAGTGTAATACAAGTTTTTTTGTTAAAGTTGCTTTAGAAGTAATATACTTATCACTTGATATATTCAGGATATCGTATTTGTACTGAAATGTTACCATGGTGGTGTGAAAATTGGTTCATATTTTGATTGTAAGTGGTCATTCTGACTGTACTGTCTCATTGTTGTGCGTGTTGTATTCTGGGATGGACAGCCTTGTGGATTCAGGTCAAATACCACCCAAGGTCTTGTTCATGGAATGTAACCTCACGCCTGGTATGTCTTGTTCCAATGCATCCCGGACTTATGTCTTTGTCTATTTTTGTTATGGTTCGTAATGGCAGAATGTCCATTGCGGTGGCACCGTAATTGGTCTTATTACGGTGGAATTCGTAATGCGGTCAGAGCATTGCGGGGTGTTACTGTTGAGTGTAGCACCAATATTTAGTGTTTAACCTGTGGCTTCTTACATCTAGTTGAAGGGTTCAGACCGCTTCTAGCTTGTTTTTGAGGCACAAGTTGTGTATGTTTTATGTCAGGTTGATGACACTTGCTGAAGGGTTAAGACCGCTTCAAGATGTCTGACCCAACCTGTTGTATCAAGTTCGGATGCTATGTTGTTTTCTATGTTGAATGACTACTTGTAATCACCTGAACGAACCAAATTGACTAGACATTGTTTTTCTTGTACTTCGAGGGCGAAGTACTGTTAGATTGGCGGGATATGTGGCCGGGTGAAGCCCAAAGTTTTACTCTCTCTCTCTCTCTCTCTCTCTCTCTCTCTCTCCTTCTCTCTTTCTCTCTCTCTCTCGCCCTCTCTCTCTCCTCCCCCTCCTCCCTTTTGCCTTGTCAAAGCGCTGGCCCAAGCCAAGCACTGTCAGCATGTTTCCCCTCTCCCCCCTTCCTGTATCCCTGTATCATGTATCCTGCGTCTCAGACGGCCATGTTCTATATCTGTTGTAAGACCAGCCTACTATGTATCTTATCAGCCTGGGAGGGTCCCAGTGCCCCTCCCCTTATCTGTTTGTTAATTGAACTTGACATGTGACCTCAGACAGCTCCCCTCTATCGTTCGCGCGGCTATTCACAAATTGTTAGAATCTAGAGACAAATTTGATAAGTTCTCTAAATTAAAGCATCTGATTGCAATGGTGCAATATTCATTCGGTTGACTTTGTTATGCCTGTCAAGGCAACATTTGGTTTGAATAATTTTGAGTAAGTATAAGGCAGCAATGAGCCTTTTTATATCAACAAGAAAGCACAACCCCGGAGACAGGCTGAAATCCACACTGCTGATGGCAAGCCTGGCTCCCCTGGGGTCCGCGCATTGCTTTGATAAGGAGGGACGGTCGGGAGGTCGGTAGAGACATTCACCACCAGAGAGAGGGAGCTCACCAGCAGTCTCTACAGAGAGAGCTCACCACCAGTCTCTACAGAGGCGTTCACCACCAGTCTCTTGAGAGACCCCATACCATCTGGGGGAGAGATCACTATGACCATGGTCTTGGGTTGGTCCAGGCCATTATCATCAGGCCTCGGACCAGCCAGGGGCTCCTGTACCCATGGATGAATAAAGTTGTGGAAAGCAAGTACGATTTGTCTCATACCTGCGCCCTGCTACCATCAATCCTCATGCCACTCCATCACAAATATAAGGCCAATATTTCTTTGGCAGCTGTAGACCTATCACAGTATCCTGCAATAATCACTTACCTCTGTGCAAACAGCTCATTTTGCAACCAAATTTCCTGATAAATGTAGAATCAATCAGGCACTTGTAGTTTCCAAAAAAACAATGTATAAGAATGTGACATCAGTTTCCCATTGCTAGGTTGTTAACTAACCTCGATGTAACAGCCACTGGTGTCAATGCTGTTGTGGCGAGACAACGTTTTTTCATGCCTTGTGGTTATTAGTATTATTAGAAATGTTTACTATGCGTCTGCTGAGCCGTAGCCTTAGAGGTTTTTTCATTGCCCTGAGCCGGTGTCAGTACAGAATTGACCCCTGTGCATGTGAATAACTTGAAAGCGTTACCAGTGTAGTGGACTTCACTGGCGTTTTAGCGCTGACCAACCAGTGAATTTCAACTTGTGAATTGACCAGTCAGAGTGGGGTGGGATGGACAGTAGTGATTGGACTGGCTGGACTTGGTGACGTCAGCGAAGTTATTTAAACAAGTGTCGCCGGATGCTCGAGGCGTCATAACATTTATTTTCAGCAAAAGCAGTGTCCGTGAAGATGCTGGCGCCCTGCTTGTTAGGTTTATACTTGGCGGTGGCCATATAGAGAAACGTAGAATGGGAATAGTAAGAAACCTCAGCCGGCCCGGAGCCAGTTGGAAGCGAACCCCTCTGCCAGGGGGTGGTGGAATGTTGAACAGCCAGCTTGCCTGCCAGCCAGCTTGCCTGCTTTGCTAAAGTGTGGTGGCCTGTCTTGTTGGAGAGCAGACCGACTCCTTTCCGAGGAAGAAGAAGAAGAAGACGTAGGAGCCAGTTCCCTCGACACGACGCAGAAGAAGAAGGAATGCCAGAGAGAGAGAGAGAATGAAAGAATGCCAAGTTTCAGCTGTTTCATCGACTGTGGTGATTTCCCTCCAGGGTCACCGGCTGCAATGTCGGTGCACTCAGACCCCCTCCCCCCCAATTCCAACCCCGGTGCTAACGCGGTGAGCGTGGGGTTTAGGTCCGTGCTTCTCCACCTGCACGTTTTTCATCGAAAGGGTCAGATAAGTACATTTAGTTAATTACCTCGGCTCGGGCAGACATCTTTCTTTTCATTGTTTTCTTTTTACTTGTCTCGCTTCAAATTGCTGAACTGAATTGATTGTTTTCTACTTGCATTCTATGCATTTATTGTAGCGTTTGTCGCTCAGTCACCATTCACTGGTAAATGCATTCATGAAAATTAAACTACTTCCTTTGAATTGATACCGTTTTTGCCATTACTTCATTTAGACAATTACCATCTAGCGTGTGAATGGAGGAATGAAGGTGCGTGCTTTGGTTCTTCCCCTAGACATTTAAACGAGTTAATTTGATCAAAGAACAAGTACGTCACATTTGGGGTCTTCGTCTTGGGATAATTTGAACGAAATGCAAAAGTAAAGTAAATCTGAATTCATGTTTCACAGTTAAATTTGGAGTGTCTGTGCCTTGAGCGAGAGTGTTGTGACATGACCTGAACTGCCATTTTTGCTTTTGATTCACCTTGTTGCTCTCATGCCTTGCTGTGTGTGTGACCTTGCTTAGTATTTGATTTGACTATTCTTAGGATTTGAGTAGATACTTAGTGTGGGAAGTTTGCTAGCTTGCTCTTTAGTGGTTGGGGATTTGATAAATTAGTCATGGCGGAGAAAGGAGAGTGGCCGACGTTGTCGGAGATTTTGTCTTTGGATAAACAGGGTTTGGACGAAATGATTGAGAGATATGGTATGGATGTCAGCAAAGGGGTTTCAAAAGTTGCCAAGTTAGAAGCTCTGATTAAGTTTGTGGATGAGAGGAAGGCTGAGGAGAATGTGCTGAAGATGGATCCGGATGGGGGAAAGAGGATGGAGAGAGAGACGAATGAGGAAAAACAAAGGCAGCATGAATGGGAGATGCGCAAGATGGAAATAGAGTCAGCTGAGAGAATGAAGAATTTGGACAGGGAGGTGGAATTGAAGAGAATAGAAGCGAGTGAAAGAGAGAAGAGATTGGAAGTGGAAGCAGCTGAAAGGTTGGAGAGAGAGAAGATGGAGGCGGCAGAGAAAGCCAGGATAGAATCTGAAAGGTTGGAGAGAGAGAAGATGGAGGCGGCAGAGAGAGCTAGGGTAGACGCTGATAAGTTGGAGAGAGAGAGATTGGAGCTAGAAAAGAGCAAGGTGGAGATGGAGAGAGAGAGGAAGGAAAAAGAGGAGGAAGAAAGGGTCAGGAGGGAGAGAGAGGGTGAGATTGATTTGAGAAGATACACAGGAGTTCCGGTGTTTTCTGAGATGAATGTGGAAGGTTTTTTCGCTTGCATTTGAGAAACAAGCCGAGAGTTTGAGGTGGCAGAGGAAGAATTGGACTGTCATAGTGGGTAGCGTTCTGATTGGGAAAGCTGCGGAAGTTTACACCACTTTGCCCAAAGAAGAGACTGATTATGCGACATTGAAAGCTGAAGTTCTGAAGAAGTATGCTCTCACTTCTGAAGCCTATAGACAGAAATTCAGGAATTGCAAGAAGGGAGAGAGAGAGTCGTTCAGGGACTTTGCATATCGATTGCATGGCACGTTTGACAGATGGTGTGTGGCTGTTGAGGCATCTGCTGATTTGGATCGTCTGAAACAGGTGTTTATGATGGAGCAGTTCGAGAACTCGGTGTCGGATGAGATTCGAGTCTACCTAGGGGAGAGGAAGGTAGAGGGGATTGACCAGGCAGCTTCGTTGGCAGACGACTACCATCTGCTTCATGTGGGAAGTGGTCATGGGAAGAGTCGGGAGGAAGGGAGGCAGGATGAGCGAAGGAGTGTAGGTCAACCACTTAAAAGTATCACATGCTTTAGGTGTGGAAGGATGGGACACAGGAGTCGTGACTGCAGAGGGGGAGTGAAACGAGATACCTGACGGTGTGTATCCGCGGCAAGAAAGCTGTGTGTGGTGCCTGATGAGAGTGGACCGTTGTGCGAGAGTCCTAGACCTTATCAGGAGGGGAGAGCTTTGTTGGCATCCTTTAAGAGATATCGCGGTCCTGCGGTGGTTGGAGTGTTGGATCAGTGGGAACCCTCACCCTCAGGAGTGGGTATGATAATGAGTCGGAAGATGGCCTTGATGGGGGGCTGTGAGGAGGTTGTTGCTTGTGAGGAGGTTGTTGTTGCTGAGGAGGTTGTTGTTGCTGAGGAGAGTCAGTGTGAGGAGGTTGTTGCTTGTGAGGAGGTTGTTGTTGCTGAGGAGAGTCAGTGTGAGGAGGTTGTTGTTGCTGAGGAGGTTGTTGTTGCTGAGGAGAGTCAGTGTGAGGAGGTTGTTGTTGCTGAGGAGGTTGTTGTTGCTGAGGAGAGTCGGTGTGAGAAGGTTGTTGCTCCTGAGGAGACTGTGTGTGTCTCGTGTGAGACGAGAGAGCCTGTAGCGCTCGTAGGCCTGACTGAGGAGAGTCAGTGTGAGGAGGAAGGGAATGGAGTTCTCCCTTGTGAGCCCTTAGTGCTCGGAGGTGTGAAGAAGAATGAGGCTGAGAGTGGGGTGTTGATGTGTTCCACCCGGCGGAAGAGGAAGTGTGCGGAAGTTGAACATGAGTCTTGTGGGAAGACTGGTGTGGAGTTGGAGGATGTGGGAGAGGAAGGAGTTGAGACTTGTGGGAAGACTGGTGTGGAGTTGGAGGATGTGGGAGAGGTTGCGTGTGGTGGTGTGAGTCTCGGAGAGGCGAGCCACAGAGAGAGGAAATGGTTTGACTGGAGGAAGAGGAAAAAAGGCTAAATTTAGAGAGAGGAATGACTGGGTGTGAGAGTGAGAAAGAGTTGATGTGTTTGGCTGTTTATTGGAGTGTGCTGTGCAGAGAAGAATGTGATGGGTGGAGTGTGAGAGTTTTGTGGGCCAGTGTGATGGTCAGGTGGTTGTGTGGTGCGATGGTTTTTGAGTTTAGTATAGACCACGTAACCCGGGGTCCCCTGTTGTTTGAGAGTTTTGACTGTTTGAATTGTGACTTGTGAAAAATGTCATGTCTATAACATTTTTCTCATTGTGGTAGGGAGGTGTGGCGAGACAACGTTTTTTCATGCCTTGTGGTTATTAGTATTATTAGAAATGTTTACTATGCGTCTGCTGAGCCGTAGCCTTAGAGGTTTTTTCATTGCCCTGAGCCGGTGTCAGTACAGAATTGACCCCTGTGCATGTGAATAACTTGAAAGCGTTACCAGTGTAGTGGACTTCACTGGCGTTTTAGCGCTGACCAACCAGTGAATTTCAACTTGTGAATTGACCAGTCAGAGTGGGGTGGGATGGACAGTAGTGATTGGACTGGCTGGACTTGGTGACGTCAGCGAAGTTATTTAAACAAGTGTCGCCGGATGCTCGAGGCGTCATAACATTTATTTTCAGCAAAAGCAGTGTCCGTGAAGATGCTGGCGCCCTGCTTGTTAGGTTTATACTTGGCGGTGGCCATATAGAGAAACGTAGAATGGGAATAGTAAGAAACCTCAGCCGGCCCGGAGCCAGTTGGAAGCGAACCCCTCTGCCAGGGGGTGGTGGAATGTTGAACAGCCAGCTTGCCTGCCAGCCAGCTTGCCTGCTTTGCTAAAGTGTGGTGGCCTGTCTTGTTGGAGAGCAGACCGACTCCTTTCCGAGGAAGAAGAAGAAGAAGACGTAGGAGCCAGTTCCCTCGACACGACGCAGAAGAAGAAGGAATGCCAGAGAGAGAGAGAGAATGAAAGAATGCCAAGTTTCAGCTGTTTCATCGACTGTGGTGATTTCCCTCCAGGGTCACCGGCTGCAATGTCGGTGCACTCAGACCCCCTCCTCCCCCCAATTCCAACCCCGGTGCTAACGCGGTGAGCGTGGGGTTTAGGTCCGTGCTTCTCCACCTGCACGTTTTTCATCGAAAGGGTCAGATAAGTACATTTAGTTAATTACCTCGGCTCGGGCAGACATCTTTCTTTTCATTGTTTTCTTTTTACTTGTCTCGCTTCAAATTGCTGAACTGAATTGATTGTTTTCTACTTGCATTCTATGCATTTATTGTAGCGTTTGTCGCTCAGTCACCATTCACTGGTAAATGCATTCATGAAAATTAAACTACTTCCTTTGAATTGATACCGTTTTTGCCATTACTTCATTTAGACAATTACCATCTAGCGTGTGAATGGAGGAATGAAGGTGCGTGCTTTGGTTCTTCCCCTAGACATTTAAACGAGTTAATTTGATCAAAGAACAAGTACGTCACAGCTGTGTTTCAGAGGAACATCCAGTCTGTAGTTGTTTCCAGTCATGTCATCCTTTCCAGTCACTACGATAGAGAAGCGTCTGCAAAAACAGAAACACAGTATAATACTGTATATTTGATGTGGAAAAGGAAGACTATAACGGACAGCAGAAGTCAACCAATCTTTTGATGTGGGAAAACAAAGTCATGACATATTTAGAACTTTATAGATACCATACTGCAATTTTGTAAACTCTGACACACATAAAATGTAGGGTTGCTAGGCAAGAGGTTGAAAAAGAGGAAATACTGCTTTGGTGCACTGTAAATTGCATATGTGAAACTCTTCATTGACACATATGATGTGCATAAGATGGTGATAAACTTCCTGAAAACTTATGATGCACACTTCATGCATTGGATATATCAGACAATGATGCATCTCACTCAAAAATGAGTTACTTAAGGGCCCTGACCAGCCTGAGGAAAATCTTACCAAAGCTGCAAACCTGGATATGAGAAACTGAGATTCAAGCACTTCAACTTTGTCACCTGGATGGAATATTAACCATGTTGAGCACATTGCAAGTAAGTGCAATTAATTGTTTGTCTCCATAACTCATCGCTTTACACACCGAATACTTAAAGTTCAACAATAATGCTTTAAATTGAGCCTTACTTGCTGAATGTATTGTCTCTTTCCTCTGGTTACATCATTTTATTTTCACTATTTGCCTTTCATTTCTCTCACAATATGTCTGTCTCCATATGTCTGAATATGTGTCTGTCTATGCATCAGTTCATCCATTCCCCCATGCACCTGTCATTATTTCAACTGCTATTCCTTCTGTCCATGTCTATGAAAGTTTTCCCCAAATGTCTGATTACTCAGCTAATTGTGGGTATGTAAAATGAGACAAACTGACAAATGAAAATCGAGTCCTTTGACATGATGAGCATCTCCTCACCTTTCTTGAAAAACTGGATTTTCTATCATGAAATTCTTGGCTTTGTCAGTTTTCTGTCCAAACAATTTTGTCATTGCCTTCAGCTTGTGAACTCCCGCCTTGACGACCACAAACACTCCTTCCTCTGATGCAGCTGCAGAAGAAAGATACAATTCAAGTACCTGGCTATGAGATTCTGCCAACTGAAACAATCATCCCCTGTAGGATGGTGGTAAGAGTGATCCAACATGTCTCCTTTTGAGATTAGAAAAGGCAAATAGCAAAGATAATCAAGACTTGCCTTGGTTTTTCTCTAACCAGCTCTAGTGATTTTTAATTCAGTGGCCTTACATAGACTAGAAAAGCTGATAGGCTGTAAACCATCTTTCATTCATTCATTCATTCATTCATTCATTCATTCATTCTTTCATTCATTCATTCATTCATTCATTCATTCATTCATTCATTCATTCATTCATTCATTCATTCATTCATTTAAGCAAGCTCACTTTGCTTTGAATTATAGCTTCTATAAATGCAATGATATTTCAGAAGAAGAAATAAATTTACCCCCTGAGGAAGCATAATACCAATATAGCATACAGATGCTTCATGGGAATGTTACCAATAACTAAGCTGTAGAGTCTCCAGATTATTTCATGTAACTCATCCTTACTCTAGTAGCAATAACTACCAATAACTAAGCTGTAATGTCTCCGGGTTTTTTTCTTCATATAACTCATTCTTATTCTAGTGGCAAGAACTAACTACCAATAACTATAAGCTGTAAAGTCTCCAGCTTATTTCATGTAACTCATCCTTACTCTAGTGGCAAGAACTAACTACCAATAACTATAAGCTGTAAAGTCTCCAGCTTATTTCATGTAACTCATCCTTACTCTAGTGGCAAGAACTAACTACCAATAACTATAAGCTGTAAAGTCTCCAGCTTATTTCATGTGACTCATCCTTACTCTAGTGGCAAGAACTAACTACCAATAACTATAAGCTGTAAAGTCTCCAGCTGATTTCATGTGACTCATCCTTACTCTAGTGGCAAGAACTAACTACCAATGATGTACTTCATCGATCACAACTATTGATTTTTGATTAACTCGACACGCAGCTAGCTCTGGCTGAGTCACATTTGTACGATGAATTTTTCCAGTACCTCTGATGAGAGTCGGTGCCTGACTGATCTCCCCTGCCTGATCCGATGAACCCGTGGCGAATCCACAGGCCACGGTATGTGTTTGTCGTCTCACCTCAACGGCTCGAGAGATGCCACGCTACAGTAATATCCGAGGCACTACCTCAACCTCACATCACCTGGGTCTCTCTCCGGTCCGCCCCCAAACCCTCATCCCTACTCCCGCATGGCAACTAAAAATAGACCACTTGCACAACCAGCTCACGACTTTGTAAATACCCGCGCCTGTTTGATGTGTTCCTCTGCATAATTCGACTAATCATCAACAAACCTTGTCGCGGTAAAACCATTAAATTGCGCAGTGCACCATGCGACTTGTCACTCAGTGCATACTTTATTCATGAGGTAAGCACGGCGACGAAACGAGTGCAGCGTTGGAGTCGAAAATGAAACGATCGGGGAATGCGGAGTGTTGACGCTCAATTAGATCTTTACGTGATCTCCCCCCCCCCCAAAAAAAGAGACACAAATTCATGGCACTTGCCAAATATGGCATAAAACATATGTGACGAACCACGATTGTGGAAAACCATTCCGTTCTAAACGCTCAGATTACTCACCGAAGTCAAGTTCCTCCGACATGATGATTGTCTCACCCAGCTGTGCAGTTACCTCCCTTGTATGAGGTGGGCGTGCCAACTATAGTCTGTCCCAAACCCGCCAGTTGCTGTCGACCGTTCGTGACTCGTTCCACACAGTGAGTATAATGGTCAAGGTATAGCGGGTCCATCTCAGACAACAGCATGGTTGACATTGTGGGTCTCGCATAAGATATATATCCATGCATGTTTAAATTTCATATGTTTCTTAACAGTTCACATGTTTAGAAGAGTTCATTTTGGACGATGACAGATTTTAAAAGAGAGTGTGCCTACTTACATTTGTAACTTTTGTAACCTCATGAGTGTTCGGAAAAGGAGTGTCATAACTAGATAAACAATTGAAGTGACTCGAATTTCTTTACTGCTGACTGAAACACCTAAATTGCCCGCAGAGTTTCACACTGGCACGATTAACACATGTAATGCATGCATACTTGATGAACACAGAAATTGTCCTATTCCGGCATTTTGCATGTTTCCTCCTTGTGAATTTCTCCCACCATAAAATACAAGAAATGGCCAAGAAAACTTGCCTTACATTTGCCATTTTGTACTAAAGCAGTCAACAGTTGTGTGGTTCCAAGACAACTCACGTATTTGCTTATTAGTGTGCTCATGTAGTATTTATTCATAGTGAAGATTACATGTATTCTGAAACTTGGCATGTTGTTTGATCGTTTGCGGTGATGCACAAAAAATGAAATATATAAATGTATCAACTTAAACGTTTCTCATAAGTTTGCGAAAGATGACAAAAAACCACATGCATTGTAGATAGTGAATTCCACAAGTATACGAATCGTGGATGCTAAATTCCACACTGCAAGCGTATGTCATGGGTAGCGGTAGTAGTGTTAAGCTTCTGGGGAGATTTTCTGTGATGCTGTGAGTGAAAGCAAAGTATGCCAAACAAACAGTTCGGTATGAATGATGATTTTCATGAATTGATTTATGCAAGGATGCATGCATGGACATTTGAGGTGATACTGAGCCAGTTGTGTGATGTAGAAATAATAGAATGGGTATGTGTCGGGTTTGTTCTCGTCTGATTACTGTCTACTTTCCTGTCAGGTCGAACGCGTCGAGAGGGTTTATTCCTTTCTCGATTTTTCACATAAATTCTTCTTTTTAAAATTCTATTTCTTTTGCATCGTTGTTTGATCGTAAGTGATGAAATTGATCTATTTGGAGTTCATGTGAATGCATTTTTGTGTGGAAAATAAAGTAACGACGGACTCCTCCGTGGGATAGAAGTAAGAAGTCAACACGGAACACTATCATTTCCGCTGCGATTACTTCGTCATTAATTTTATCTTTGTGGCTGTGCAAAGCCTTTTTGGGCCACTTTTGAGCTTAAAATACAAAACAGACAAATACTAATGATACATACACAACTATACCCCTCGAAAGACGGTGAGAGACACTTTTTAAAGAGGTTTAGGTAACAAACTCTTACGGAAAGAGTTGTCCAATGGCAGGAAAATAGAGTTATCTGCCCCTGACTTCCTCCACGCGCGAAGTTTGTATTGGTAAAAATGCGTTAAAAACGGCGAAAATCAAGTTATCAACAGTAACTGAAACTCAAAAATGTGCTAAATCAACATTTTCACGAAGCTCATATACTGATTTTCTGGTTGAATTTCTTGTTGTTGTCTGAAATATCACTAAATAATAGAGAAAAGGAAAGAGATTTTAAAAGCACTTATCCATTTTCACACTAAATCTTCTTTTTCAAAGCAAACTATAAAATGAATATAGTTGTAGTTTGGTGTAGCCATAGCACTTCTCCCTTTTCCTTCTATTTAGAATGCATTATTGAATCAGTGAATAGTTCATGTTTAGCGTTTGCTATTGGCGAAGCATTAAAATCGACAACTTAAGGAATTTTGAGGTTTTGTGAATTTCCATCATTTTTGACAGCCTGAACCTTCATGCTCAAAACGTCGCTTTTAAAGCAGAACGGCGCGTTTTAGCGTGTCAGTATCGTGGAAAGATCTGGAACACTTTTACTTCAGTTTCTGGGAAGTAATTATTGCAAAACATAACTGTTTCTTGTTCACTTCTTTCAACAGATGAGACGCGAAATGCACGTCCTCTCCAGCATTTTCAGCCACCGTCGTGCATGGGTTGAATTAAAGAAACTGGATATAAATTGAGCGCTGACGTAGCGGCTTCACGGACCAATCAAAGGGAGGGCTGAGGCATGCACGGCCTCCATTGACTTGCTTCTACAACACACTTGGTGAGTTGGTCCCCACTCTTGCTCTCCCTCATTGAGACTTTCCCCTCTCTCCACTCCTCAGATCGCTACAGAAAACACGGTGTCACACTCGATACAATCCGACCTTGGATGTGGTTGCTTCGGCACTGATAAAATTAGTTGGAAACTGAGTGGAGGACTCCGCCCTTCTCCCTTTGTTCATTGCCGTGGCATGTCTGGACCGACAGGCCACCTCGGGTGGCCCGTCCTTGTGGCTCGCTGTCGACCTGGAGATGAGAGTGACATGCTTGCTGTGCGGTTTTCTCTCAGATCTCACTCTCAAACTCTCCTCCAATTCCATTTCTCATCAGCATGGGTTGTGATGACGTGTGCTTGCCAAGCGTTTGGTTTGTCATCCGTGCATGTGCGGCACCAGGGCGATACACATTCACTGCCCTGCATAAATTATGGCTCGCGCCTGACCTGAATGAGATGGACTGGGGCTCTGTTATGTGTTTGTTCGTGGCGTAAATGCTGGGGAAGGCTGAGTACCGTGTGTTACTGACTTTGTTCTGGGTTCGAAGAGATACTGAAGTGCAACATGATAATGACGAGGAGCCACACCTCCATCCTCGGATAATTCTTCCGGGTTATGTGCGCATCATGTATCTCTAAAGCACGAATTTTTTCCCACGTCAACTACAATAATTCATGTCAATTACCTCCATCACATATGTCTGGCATTAGTAGCTGGCGTATGTTTCAATTCTGTGCGAATCAGAAACTTATTTAGATGTCGCGCCACGGGTGTTTTCCTGTGATCGAGGTTCATCGACTGATCATCTATCTTGTCGGCGCTAAATTTATGTTCATTGAAAACCGGTCTTCCCCTTTCTTTCGAACACGATTTCGAGACTTTGCATAAATTGGCTCCGATCCCACTGTGTTTAAACTATGTTGGTGATGTGGCATGGGCTGGTTGCAGTAACAGCATTCACGTACGAGCACGGGGGCGCACACGCTCGTTGCCACCCACACAGGAGATACGCTGCATACACTGTAGGTCTGGCAATGTGACAGCTTGTTTGCCTCTTGTCCTGTATGTTGATATTGCCTTTTGAGTCCCATTCAACATCGTATGTTAATATGAAGTGCTCGTAGACCATTGCATCGTTTACACTGACTCGATCTATGAGGCATCAGTCAGTACGTATCAATACGATTGTTTCCCTTTCAGACTGAGAAGTGGGCATGATGTCGTAGACTGTGGCATCGTTTACACTTATTGTAGAAATATGAGTGTGTATGTGTCAATAGGACTGTTCCCCCCTCCAGTTTGAAAATTGAAACCCTATGTCGTAGACTATTATAGAAGCTTCAGTCTGAAAACATCAATACGATCGTGCCACCTCTCCAGTTTGAGGATTGGATACAACGTCGTCGACTATAGCTTCGAATACACTTATTCTATAAATATCTGTCCCTGTGCATCAATATGATCGTTTTCCCCTCCAAATTCAGAACGGGCCACACTGTCGTAGTCTGTGGCATTGATGGCAGCGATGGCACACAGCGGTGTGATTAATCCTTGTATTCGGCAGAGAGCCAGCATCGGGTTGGAATCCTCCCCCGGGAGTGGAGGCGGAGCCAATACCTGACAGTGACAGTGACAGCGTGCATGAAATCTGTCTGCCACAGTGTTTGTCAGCAGGCGCTAGTGAACACCGAGCAGCCCAGTGATCAGGGAGTAAAGTGTAAGGCGGTTTTAGACCCAGTCTTGAGTGATAAGTCGCTATATATAAAACCACATTTCGCCTATACTTGTACTTATTCAGGAATCAGGCAGTCTGTATGTATCAGTATATTTGTTCCCCCTCCAGTTTGTGGACTGGACACAATGTCGTAGCCTGTAACATCAATTAGACTTATTCTATAAACATTATTCTGCATGTATCAATATGAATCTTTCCTCTCCAGACGTAGAAATGGGCATGGTGTCGTAGACTGTAGCATTGTTTACACTTATTACAGATACATCGGGATGCATGTATATCAAAATTAACAGCCGCACTGGCTTACCGAGAGTAACAGAACTCTCTATCAAAATTCTCCTCTCCACATACAATACTGCCTATAAATAAAACCCCCAACAAAAATGCGAAATTCTCGTGCCATGGAGAATACGCACCACTGTGGTAATACAGCACGTGCAACTGGTACGAAAAAAACACACAAGAAAATCCATCCACAAACAAAACAATTGTAGCATACCATGCTCAGCTAACAAATTAGATGAACGAAGGGGTTTCACGTTCCATCACACTTTGCAAGCACAACAGTTGCAATCAAGGCACATGCAAAATTACAGAACAGCGTAGGGAAACAGTATCAACGAAACGAAAGTTTTAAATGAACAAGTTTGAGTCGTGACAATGTATCAATATGATTGTTTTCCCCTCCAGACTGAGGACTGGACACCATGTCGGAGACAAAGACGATTGACCACAGGGATCTGGAGGAGGTCAGTATTTTATTCATCAATATCATTCCACATTAATTTGTGAACGCATGTGAGAGTGTATTTGACGTGTGTGTTCAAGGTAGCGTGCACTTGGTGTATATTGTCACAGGCGACAGCGTATACGTTTT
>JAWQFJ010002483.1:122529-125029 GCA_034096865.1 Theodoxus fluviatilis | reverse complement strand
GTGTTAGAAGTGGTAGCAGTGGTGGTAGTGTAAGAAGTGGTAGCAGTGGTGGTAGTGTTAGAAGTGGTAGCAGTGGTGGTAGTGTTAGAAGTGGTAGCAGTGGTGGTAGTGTTAGAAGTGGTAGCAGTGGTGGTAGTGTTAGAAGTGGTAGCAGTGGTGGTAGTGTTAGAAGTGGTAGCAGTGGTGGTAGTGTTAGAAGTGGTAGCAGTGGTGGTAGTGCCAGCGATAAACCGATGGTGATAGTTGTGTAGTGGTACGGATAGTCATAAACCGATGGTGATAGCTGTCTTGTGGTGGTATGGATGGTAATTGTGGTAAGGATGGTACATGCACTAGGCTAGTCATGGTGGTGGTGAGGATGGTATCAGTGGTGGTAGTGCCAGTGATAAACCGATGGTGATAGTAGTGTATAGTGGCATGGATAGCAGTGGTGGTAGTGATATACCGATGGTGATAGTTGTCTTGTGGTGGTATGGATGGTAATTGTGGTAAGGATGGTACATGCACTTGGCTAGTCATGGTGGCGGTGATGGTGGTGGTGAGAGTGGTATCAGTAGTGGAAATGATGGACTGATGCTGACAGTAGTTGTGGTTATTTAAAAGTAGCGGTGCTTGTAGCGTTAATGGTTCTGGTGATGATAGTGTAAAAGGCATCTCAGTATGGTGGTAGTGATGTGTTTTGTAGAGTGAACGCGTGGTTGTAGATTTGGTGGTGTTATACATGTAGGTGGTTTCCTCGATGCTTCACCATACGTGCATCGGTAATGGTGGTGGTCTTCGTGGTAGTTGTGGTGGTGTAGGTGATAGCTGTGTTGCGAATGAGTACAGGTACTCCTGATTATAGTAGTATTGGTTGAGGTGGTAATATGGTAGTGGTAGTGTTGGCACTGGTTTTTAGTGACCATGGTGGTTGAGATGGCGATCAAGGCAGCATTTAGTATTGGTAGTGATGACTATTACTGATGGTGCGTGGCGTTGGACATCATGGACGGAGAGAGTGGCGCGAATGTGATGTTGACGCTTGAGAATAACTTACAACCGGAACTTCTTGATACCTCTGGCACTGAAGCCCCTAGCTGCTGGGCTTGTCGTGGACGGTGGGGTTGGCTGTTGTCGTTATTGCAGTGATGTTGCTGCCGATGTTTTTGTTGTTGTATTGTTGTTGTTTTATTGCTGCGGGTGATGATGCTTCATTATCCTGCTGCTTCCGGTTATCGTGCTTGGACATTATTGTAAGCATGTGACAAAGAAGGGATATCTCAAGTCACGCCGAGATGCACATGCGCGTGTGTGCCGAGATGCACATGCACGCACACACGCGCGCGCACGCACGCACGCACACACACACACACACACACACACACACACACACACACACACACACTTCGAAAGCGAGGATTTGCAGTGGACCCCTCTCTCTCTCTCTGTCTCTATCTCTCTTTTCTTTCAGCATTGGATAACATTGCCGCCCTGCCCCCCCACCCCCCCCCCCCCCCCCCCCCCCCCACCCCCCAGCCTTCACATACCGTATCTTCATGTAGATATAACAAAGATTACTGTAGCACCTACTGCTTCGCCTTTCCAGGAAGAGAACTACAACGGAGCTTTCGAAGTGAACACCACGTTCCAGGGAGATGTGCTGGTCACTTACGTCCACAAGAAGGACCGGACCCACATCCGCACCGTGCGCTGTCGCATGGACAGGATCTTCACGGAAAAGGAAGGGTTCAAGGTCAACAAGGATGACCCCAAGAATCCAGTGGTCACCTTCACCACGCGCGGCACGTGCAAGTGTCGCTTCGGCATCCAGCAGCACGTGGGACTCAAGAAAAAGCCGCTCGACAGCAACGGCGAGGCTTGACGTCATAGGTGACGCAAGGATGACTCTCCACGTTGTGAGATCCAAACGGTCCAGACACGCTCTGAGGAAAAGACAGGAAAACAGCTAAGCTGGTTCCGGTTGGGTGAGTTTGCCTCCCAACGTCTTCGCTCCTTCCTCATTCCGCTTTCCAAGCCAGCTGCTGTTGACGTTCGCTCGTCGGTCTGGCGATCCATCTTCGGAGAGAATTATTTTTCAAGGAATAAACGATTAACAGTGGTTGTTCGATGCCGAGTCCGTGTGACAAGCAAAGAACTTTGTCAGTTCAACACTTCTAGACGATGAACACTTGTGAAGCATTCTGCGTTGTCTGGATGAATGAGAGCCATCCCTGCTTTGTTTCTGCATCTTTAACTCTGATTGTAGTTGTTTCTGTTTGATGAAAACTGTTAGTGCCAACGTTGTTGCTAATTTACTGTGATTATTTGAGAGAGTGAACAAATCAATACACGAGAAGCCCATTCTGAGGCTGTGCGGAAAATGTAAATATGATATTTTCAATCATTACTGTTGAGTATAATTCCATAGTGCAAGGGTTTTTCCTTCTCACTAGTATATTCAGAAATAATTACTGTTTCTTTGCTACATTTGAGAGAGTACAATGGTGTACATAAACCTTTC
>JAWQFJ010002483.1:100029-117529 GCA_034096865.1 Theodoxus fluviatilis | reverse complement strand
TTTGATCATGAGACAGAGAGCTGTGAAGCAGCACATACCTTTGATCATGAGACAGAGAGCTGTGAAGCAGCACATACCTTTGATCATGAGACAGAGAGCTGTGAAGCAGCACATACCTTTGATCATGAGACAGAGAGCTGTGAAGCAGCACATACCTTTGATCATGAGACAGAGAGCTGTGAAGCAGCACATACCTTTGATCATGAGACAGAGAGCTGTGAAGCAGCACATACCTTTGAACATGAGACAGAGAGCTGTGAAGCAGCACATACCTTTCATCATGAGACAGAGAGCTGTGAAGCAGCACATACCTTTCATCATGAGACAGAGAGCTGTGAAGCAGCACATACCTTTGATCATGAGACAGAGAGCTGTGAAGCAGCACATACCTTTGATCATGAGACAGAGAGCTGTGAAGCAGCACATACCTTTCATCATGAGACAGAGAGCTGTGAAGCAGCACATACCTTTGATCATGAGACAGAGAGCTGTGAAGCAGCACATACCTTTGATCATGAGACAGAGAGCTGTGAAGCAGCACATACCTTTGATCATGAGACAGAGAGCTGTGAAGCAGCACATACCTTTGATCATGAGACAGAGAGCTGTGAAGCAGCACATACCTTTGATCATGAGACAGAGAGCTGTGAAGCAGCACATACCTTTGATCATGAGACAGAGAGCTGTGAAGCAGCACATACCTTTGATCATGAGACAGAGAGCTGTGAAGCAGCACATACCTTTGATCATGAGACAGAGAGCTGTGAAGCAGCACATACCTTTGATCATGAGACAGAGAGCTGTGAAGCAGCACATACCTTTGATCATGAGACAGAGAGCTGTGAAGCAGCACATACCTTTGATCATGAGACAGAGAGCTGTGAAGCAGTTGCCGAAAGGTAAGTGCATGCCCACATGAAAGCTTCACAACATATCCTTAACAAAAATTGGTGTCATCATTGAATGGAAACATACATCATTGAGAATTTGATTCCATCCTCTGTATTCTCTCATATCAAACTTGCCAAATGGAGGCAGTGATATTCAGTTATAAGGAAATCACTTGTTTTCCTAGCAAAAGTGAAATATGGGGACATTGAAAAATAATCCTTGATACAGCAAATGTTCCCTGGAAATTGACCCATTCTATGACTTGCTTACTTGTATGTAGCAGGCACTTGGGTCAATCTTGTATTTGAGTGGGACTTCCAGCTTGTAGTCATTGCCAGTCATATCCTTCTCACCTCGAATTGTGATGCAGAAGTACCTGTGGAAGATATTTTATTCATAATAAATGTCACAAAAATTGCAAAGCTGACCTATCTCGGCAGATATCAAGTACACACACACACACACATACACACACACAACATACCTGATAGGATCTTACCACTGCTTGGTCACTATCCATTTGCTCTGACAATCCTTCATCCATAGAATATGGATGTACCTGTAAGGTGACATGCACAGACACTAAAGTAATCTGAATGAAAATCATGCATGTGAATGAATAGCACATATGTATTGCATGTGCAATGTGTAAATGTATGCATCAGTTAAAAATCCAAATAAAGAAAACATTTTTGCCCATACTCACCTCTCTTGGAAGACTGGGTTTTCAATCTTGGCATTTTTGGCCTCGGCAGTTTTCTTCCCAAACCTCCCCTTCTTGGCCTTCAGCTTGGGAATCCTGGCCCTGACAGACACATACTTGCCGTGGTCTCTTGATCCTTCAAGTTCAAGCAAAGCATAGTGTACCTTGAGATGTTGCTGCCAGATCAATTCTTTTTCCATAAGTTAGTTTAAAAAAATATTCTAAGATTAAAAACAAACAAACAAATCAAGAAAGGCATCTTGTTTTACTACAGTCACACAAGCTGATGTCATGAAAGTTAAACAGCCAGAGAATCTTATTTGTGCTATTATATCTTTCAGCCCTGAGTAAGAAGCACTCGGTGACTACTATGGAAACTTAAGGCTTTGGACAACACTGGGCACTGCCTCTGGTTTCTAACATCTTGACAAGCCTTGACAGAGAGAGAGAGAGGGCTGGAAGTGCCTCAGAGGCAGCCTTCTTTTCCAGTTCTTCCAGCTAGAGGTGAGGGAAGGTTACATTCTGTGCTTGCACTTTGTGCATATCATAGAATTCACTGGGATCAAACGACTACAGAGCTGGTATTCCCTGGGTGTGACGACAGGTTTTCCATGTAACTTATAGGTCAGTGTGCTTCTCCTTTCCATTTGCAAATCACAAGTTTTCGTAGTGTCCCTGTGCTGTAATTTAATGTAAGTTCCCCGTCTCTTTTTCATAATCTTTTTCTTCTTCTTTTCGTCAGTGATAATCATGCAGTGACCCTGTATCTACCTGATTGTATCTGATCTTGCTTGCCTACCTGTGTCTCGGTAAGTACCCGCGCTTTACAGCGCGTGTTCAGTTATCACAGTCAACGATGAGGCAACAATCATGTCCGTCAGCACATTCAGGAATACGACTTAGCCTACTCCTTACTTTCTTACATCTTACTTTAGGCGTGAATAAATTTCTTGGAATAACTCTTACATAGCTTTCGTTTTCTCAACCACACGGTGACGGTGTGAAATTCCACCACAAAACCCAGTCTCGACGTCGTATTCGTAGTCGACCATCAATCAGTACACGAAATCATGCTTAGTAATGGATCACATTGTGAATACACCCATTCGGAAGGCTGACGTAATATGTGGAAAGCACACTCCAGGAGGAATTATATAGAGAGATAAGCCATAAAGACGACAGTAAGAAGCAGACAAAGAACGAACCGAAGTCAGGCTCCTCCATAGTTGAGATTTTCTTCTGGACAAGAGTTACCTCCCTTGCTGGCAGGTGGGCGTGGTCAGCGCGCCAACAGGGCAGACAGCCTAGATCGTGATAAGAGTGTACCGAACTGACTTGTCAAACAGCCTCGCCAAAATCGAAAGCTAATCATCGAAGTAGTACCATCACATGCCAAACTGGAGGATGTTTCACTCCATCATATATGCCAGCTGTGTGGGCATTTCGTTGCGATCACTACAGTTCTGGTGCGTCACTGGCTCTAAAATTATAACCAAAGATCGTGTATAGTATACAATACACGTTCTTTGATATAACTGCTACAGGTCAGTGCAGACCGACGGGTGTCCCTGACTTTGAAATTCGTGGACATTCTGAATGCATCGATGCGAGCACTTCATTCTCGTCGCTTTTGTCTGTTACTTCCATGAATATATTTGACAGAAACTACACCTAGATCTGTCCTTTCCTCTTTGTAGTTATGTCATTAACTTTCCTTTTATTGTATTTTTGTCATTAACTTTCCTTTTATTGTATTTTTGTCATTAACTTTCGCGTCGGTCGGTGACAGCATAACACCATCTGTAAACACCGATTTTGCACTTTTCGTGTCGGAATTAATATAGGCAATATCTATCGGACAACTTTGATTCTTCAGTTGTTGTTTTTTTATCACCCCTTTACTCTGTTAAGCTGTTGAAGTGTAAGACAGACTTTTAACTCACATACCTTTTTTCTATTCCGCTCATTTCATCAAGCCAAGAACACTGTCTAGGGAACTAGGCCTCTGAAGGGTTAATTACACCTGACTTCACAGCAATGCTGGGGTCACAAGGTTAGAAGGTGACGCTGTGGAAGGGAAGCTGAAAGAACGGTGGCCACATTTTTGGAGGAGGAAGTATCATATGAATATGGCGGAGCACTTGAGATGTGTGATGCTGATCTGCTTAGTTGTCTTCTCCTTTGATTTAAAGGTGAAGGTTTCTGTTTCATACAGCAATTTCGCACCCATTTCTAGGGCTCAAAACACTGCACACTTAACCTTTATTTAGCATGTAGCTGATCTGTCCTGATACTCTTTCTAGATTATGAAGGTCGACTTAGGGCCCACATTCGTGCTTGTGAACTGGGAGTGATTTACATGCTGTCACAAATAAAGTTGCGGCCTTAGATAGCCCACAAGCGTGACAGGCTCTTAATCTCCGACATTATAATCATGGGAGTGATTAATTAAGTAAGAGAAAATAACTTCGAATCCATTTCATTTTCCGAACGTTTCAGAAACCAAAGGAACTTCCCCAGCCCCTGCTTATGCATCACTGTAACGTGGTTTTGTTGTTGTTCTTGTTGTTGTTGAACTTTTTGCTTACACCTTTCTCAATCAACAGAACTAAACTATTGATACAGCATAACTCAACGAAGGCTTGAAGTACAATCCCTTTCTTCCTCATGTTCAATTAGATGACTCTCTAAAAGGCAACAAGAGAATCATACGACCAGTTCTTTGTGTGAGTGCAATGGTCGAAGAAGCTCTGGAAGCAAGACGACTTTCATCCCAGTTTCTAGGACAGGACTCAGTCGTCCAGACCGTTGCGGCACTTTGTCTTCCAAGATTCGTTGGGATCTCGCTTCGCCAAGTATACGTTGACAAAGTCATCCTCTATCTGCAAAGAGATCATAAGGAAAGGATGAATTTTTACACACTAGTGGCATTCCGCTCACGCCTGCTGCAGAAGACACGAAGAAGTTAAGAGTACGTGTTTTGAAGGAAATTTACTGTCCTGAGCAATCGAAGAGTGGCGCTAGCGTCGCATCACCTCGTTGCTCAGACCCCAGATCATTGATCTGCTCTACCGTGAGCTCCGGTGACTCTTTCAAAACTTGGCGCAACACAGCGCTTTCGTTATCTACTGAGTCTGAAAGCCATTTATCATTTTCACCACCTGCAACTCCTCGGAGGTGGTCAGCTATGATTTATCACAACATAAAGAAAGGCACAATGAGAACAAAGACAGAGCTAAATCTACATTTGCGTCAGAAGTATTTGAAATCAAATAAGGGCACGACCACATTTACGACGATATCAGCAGCCATTGGTTTGAAAGTGAAATTTGCTCTGGTATTCTTAATCATGACTATGCATTCGCAATACACGTTCGTTTGTGAGTACTTACACACAATACGCGTTTATCTCGGTAAGCAATGTCTGAATGAATGAATGAATGAATGAATGAATGAATGAATGAATGAATGAATGAATGAATGAATGAATGAATGAATGAATGAATGGGACTTTACGGCATATTAGCCTTTGTAGGCTATGTAAGGTTACTGACAACAAAACCACCAGAGCTGTTTGAAAAAGAGCGAGTCATGTCTCGATGTGCACTAGCTTACTTATCACGTATGGAGACGCGTGGGTCGATCTATTTTCATCCCCAGCCCATAGGGGATATCTCAGTTAACAAAAGTTTGCGCGCTACGAGTGCACTGTAAATCTTGCAGTCATTTGGTTGTTTACTTACTTCTCTTTAAAGCGAGACCTTTCAATCTTGGCATTTTTTGCTTCAGCAGTTCTTCTCCCGAAGACTTCTGTCTTCGCTTTCAGCGTGGGGATTCTGATGCGAACACGACATGGACTCACTCACCTCTGTCATCACATGCTGGAAGAAATGTCAACACAAGGAACATCAACATGACTTGGAAAGAAAATGAAGCAATCCCCTCTCTTTAAAGGTCTGGTGTCACGAAAATACAAGAACAGAGACATAGCACACTACTATCTGTATCACAAGGTGTGCGCTTCTGTATTTCTCATATGAATTCACATTCAGTTCGCGAGGAACCTTATGAAGAGGACGGGTGACAAACGCCTCCAGAGGAAGGCCCAACTCTGGTCAGACAGACGGTATTGGCTTCAGCCGTCAGGTTTGGGCGTCGTGGCTTGGACTGCTAGTGCTACTCCAGCTGCGGACTCTGACGTCACAGCAGCCGCCGTGGACTGGTCGGGACTGTAGGAGTGACCTCCATGCACCCAAAGACCGTCTACAATAAGATGGTTCATCCGGCACTCGGCCTATATAAAACATGATGACGGAGCCGACCGTGGCGCCCCAAGCGGAAACGGTGTCCCTCGAGTCAAGGAAGACAACTTCCACATACCGCGTCAGCATAACAATTTACAGTGGATCGTGGAATCCTCTTATTGTGAACTTCAATTGAGGGACAGGAAAAAAATTTCACACTAAGCGGAATGTCACATTAAGAGGGTTGATTTCAGTCATACAATGAACTGAAGGGAAATTAAAAGGTTGTGGCTATTTCAGACACTGACTATAGAGCGAGCGCACTGCTTAATATAACATTACTCGTTCGTCGTACGTCGAGCTTTTTCTGAACTAATCTTGGACAATTTTTATGCGAGATTTTAAATCAGACAAACATGAAAACCTTACTCCAACTAAATTTCAAAGAAGCCATTCCCGAATAATGAGGAAGTAAACACAGTATCTGTAGGCCTACTTTTGCTGGCCGCTCGATGCGATAGTAGCGAGATAGAAGGATTTACTGAGTACGGTCATGGCTCATGCCGTGTAATTTTATGTTTATTACTATAGAATTGCATAGATCTACTGTAGTAGGGAAACACAAACAGATATTGTAAGCCAAAAAATTGCAGATTTCATGATTTCCGTATTGCTTGCGGTGAAAATAACTTGCCGTGTAAACAGCCTGCATGGTCACTAGATACACATTCACGTGCAAATAGCCTGGGCACTAGATACACGGTCACGTGCAAATAGACAACCAAATTAAAAACTGTTCACAATAACAGGAAAACCACAATAACAGAGTTCACTATAAGTGGACTCCACTGTATCAACAAATTTAATAAAAAAACTACATAACTAGTTTTCAACTTCAATAATGCTCATCTCCACAAAGCGAGTTGCCATGTGTCAACTGTCATGTTTGTAAAACCTACGTGCTTGCATTTTATTATGCTAGCTTTCCGGCATAGTGTTTGTAAGTTTTGTTTATCTTTATGACCTTTTTTTCATTCCTGCTATGATCGGTTGCGTTTATTCATTGCGATGAAATGTTTTGGCCACTATTATTCACTATAATAAATTCCACATGCATCATTAATTTAATACTCATCAACATTTTCGCAAACAAAAATTGTATGAATTCAGTTGCCAAAACTCTTCAACTCTGATTCAGAATCACTCAATTGTGATCAAGCCTCAAGGCGATATTTATTATCTAACGTGAATCATTCATTATCAAGACTGCTGAATAAGACTGAGGTGCTGACGTGACTAAATCAGCAGATTTTCGAAAACAAATATCGGCACACCTACAAAAGCAAAAGCCACAAGCTTCCTCCACCAGTTCAGCAGATTTAGATTACACTTCAAGTTCTGTATTTTATTGCGCTTAGCTCAAAACACATTTATATAATCATTACTTACCTCTCTTTATTTTTCCACGGAAAACGAAAAAACGACTTCTGTGGACACGGATAGCGCGAGTTAACACAGTTATTCGCACTGCAATGGTCACCTCCTTGATTTCTTCTTCGTGGTCGACATTTTTGACCGGCTAATCACGACTACGACTTCTGTGGACACGCATAGATGAGTTCAGAAAAAGCTCGAGGTACGACGAACGAGTAATGTTATATTAAGCAGTGCGCTCGCTCTATAGTCAGTGTCTGAAATAGCCACAACCTTTTAATTTCCCTTCAGTTCATTGTATGACTGAAATCAACCCTCTTAATGTGACATTCCGCTTAGTGTGAAATTTTTTTCCTGTCCCTCAATTGAAGTTCACAATAAGAGGATTCCACGATCCACTGTAAATTGTTATGCTGACGCGGTATGTGGAAGTTGTCTTCCTTGACTCGAGGGACACCGTTTCCGCTTGGTGGCGCGCGTGACCCTAATTTCGCCGGAAGTGACCGGATGAACCATCTTATTGTAGACGGTCTTTGCTGGCACCTAGCGACACAAATCCATGGTTCTTCCGGTCTGACGGACGCCACCTGCCTACTGCCGCATTTGAATAACTGCATGTCTATTAAATTTGCCCATTTGCGACATTAAGCAAAGATGAGGAGCGACTAGATTTTTGAATGACAGGCAAAGGTAAAGGCTCCAACCACATCGCGTCGGTGTTTCCCCTGTGTAGATCTTCTGATCAATATGAAGGCTTTTCATCGCGCTTAGTCAGAGAAATGGAATTATTTTGTTGAAAACAGGTCGCAATTATGTACTCCAAATCAGTTTAGTAAATAAAATGCATAGGTTTTACACACGCACACACACACGCACACACACACACACACACACACACACACAGCAATACACACAGCAATACACACACATGCCAGCACACGTATACACAAACATACGGACAAGTAACGTCGATCCATTTAAACAGTTTCCATGAAATAGGGAAAGGAAGGTCTAATGCTAGGGATAAGCCGATGATCTGGGTCCTTCTCATGCCGTCAAATGTAGATTGCCTGTGTATTTAAGAAATAGAAAGTTATGAAACCTTTCATGGTTGCCAAGTACCCAGACTGTTTACAGTTTGAATAATTGACACGTGATGATTAGCTGCAGAAGTCACAATAGGATTGTCTGGGTGATGCCACGCCATCTTTTGGAACGTTCGTTCTTTATGTCTTAGAACCCATGTTCTGTACGTGAAGTCCTTCGTGCTTCGCTTATTGCCACCATCTCGATTCCTCGTTCTTGGTTTTTATAAATCAAAATGGTCGAATATTTCTTTCGCAACTGGTTTACAATAGGCCTGGACATAGTAGTACTTAAAACTTACCATACATTTTTATCGTCCGATTGTTCGTAGTCAGGTATAATGCAGGATCAATTTTTTATTGTTTTATTTAGGAATTGGTCTCAACAAACTTTATTTTTCATATTTCAACCTCTCATTGTCAGAGGAATGGCTCACAGATCTAGCCATATTGGTATGGTCTCAAGCTGGGACATGCAAATGCTTCCACTGATATAAAGAGAGTGCAGTTAGATTCAGTACGGTCTTCAGACGGAATGAGTAAACAAGAAACGAGTCTCGGACAATGACGAGAGAAGAAGGCAATACAAGCCATAATCATGCTCAATCATGGCTGTAGACGGACGAGTTTCACGGCAGCAATAGTCTCTTTGTCGCTGCGCAACACACAAGCACTTCTTTCGACTGCAGTGCACACCAAAGTGCAGTACACATGTTGCCGTAATTGGACGGGCGCGTCACTTACCAACCGTTCCGTGGTAATGCAGACTTTCAAAGACTTCTGATAATGTCATATTTTTTCCAGATTAATGTGCAACGTTATAGAAGGGTACGTGGTCGATTTCGGTATGGGTTTTATTCTGCTACCTTAATTTTCATCGTACTTTTACATATCCTCCTGGTGCCTACCTCAACTCCACTCCGCTCTACCGTTCTACTGATGTATTAATTACCCACTCCTAATATCCCAGAGAGAGAGAGAGAGAGAGAGAGACAGAAAGAGACAGAAAGATAGAGAGAGAGAGAGACAGAAAGATAGAGAGAGACAGTCAGTAAGAGAGAGATAGAGACAGAGACAGAAAGAGAGAGAGAGACAGAGACAGAGAGAGAGACAGACAGAAAGAGAGAGAGACAGAGACAGAAAGAGAGAGAGAGAGAGAGAGAGAGAGAGAGAGAGAGAGAGAGAGAATATAAGAATTGGTTAGGATAAGAACAAGTCAGTCATGATTTCCGTAGTTGTTTGCATCTTACGAAATTCATGGGGAAACGCGGAGGGCCAATTCCTACTCCCAATGCACAGGGAAAAGAGAGATAGAGAGAAGGACAGACAGACAGACACACACACACACACACACACACACACACACACACACACACACACACACACACATATACGCACATCCATAATTTTGTCCTTCAACACAACCAGCACGCCAACACCAGAGACAGGAGAAATTCCATCAGCACAACTTTCTTGCTTTCCGTCCATTGTAGGATCGATTAAATTTTATCCCTTTCTCGTTCCATCGTCAGTAATGAGGTCTCTCTACGACACTAGACTCCGTTCCAATCATTCCTTCGTGAAACATTTGAACGTGTCAGGTGTCTCACCAAGATGAACACCTACTTGCTCCGACAGAGTCGCTAGTCATCCCTCCTCAACAAGAATCAGAAGCCCAGCAGATTGATTTAAAGCTCTTGGACAAACAAGCAGATTGCCATCAAACGAACAAACAGCAAAAAGAGACAAGTATGATTTTTAATGCCCGTACATTTACTACTGCATATTTTAATTCGGGATGTTATTCTTGCTCTTTCGTATTGATATTTGTCTGGCGTCAGAACCTAAGCGAGCGAGATGTTTGTGGACAGAGGCAGATGGAGTTAGCTCCCCTGAGTCCTGCGTGGGCGTGGCAGAGCCCTCAAAACTATAGTCTGTCCCAATAGACGCACCTGGCCTTCACCTTCAGCGTGCAACGCACTATGACTCCAAGTTTTGACGAGCAAGGTAAACCTGCTCCTGACTTTCTGTCCAAACCAAGAGCACTCAGGAAAAGGCGCACATTTTCGCTAACGTCGCATTCTACACGTGCAGTGAAAATTATCCATGAGATCCGCCCCTGCAAGCTGTCAAATACAAAGTTTATCTCAACCTTTTTGTCTTTTTACAATTTTTACTGCAACGACCGCCGGAGCACTGGGTAGGTACGAACTGTAAGGCAATCCGTATGTGCAGGAAAAAAGTAGGCGTTGTTTTGTTAGGGAATACGGGATCATGAAATGAATTTTCAGATTAATTTAGATTTGTAACAATAAAACGAGTAACTAGATGGAAGCGACGAGGCGAACAAAGAGCAATTGTGACCATTTCTTGAGGCATAGTTTGATTGTCAACTTTACAGCGAGTGTCATGCTCTGATGTTAGAATATTTCCTTTGAACTCCCTTTGTGAAGATCACTTTAAAATTCAGTAAAACACGGTGCATTACCATAAGCCCCTCCAGCAAGATGGGAAGTATTTCAAGAGCTGCCCTGGATACTTTGATGATCAACTGAAAAAGATTCAAACTATGTGTAACGTCTCTCATTAAAAACAGTTATAAAGAGCAAAACCAAAACTGGAAAAAGATAAAATTTTCACAACAGCTTGAGGTTGAAAAATATTTCCACCTGCATCTGCACATTTGCATAATAACGTTACTGGTTGACGCGACTTGATTGAATCATTTCCGAACTTTTTTCGACTAATTGGGGACATCTTGTGAACACCACCATTTAATCTCTTCAATATAACCCTATTTGTCTATCATTGTATGATTTAATGACTTTTATCTCTTACTATTGAATACAGCATCATAATGATGTTGTACACAAAACGTTCTTCTTTCGTTTCCTATCGTTTTTACGTGTTGATGCGGCTTACGTTGAATCGTCGTCGCACCCGAAGTCTAGTCCCCTTTCTTAGACGTTCAGTCTCGTTTTGTATCGTTTTCAAATGGTATTTTTCCATTCATTAAACGGAGCTTTACATATTATTTTAAAATACACCACAGCAATTTTGCGAATCTAGATGCTCTTCAATGTATTCGTCGAACAAAGTCCGTATTTGACCCTTACTGGGAATGGTTCCTTCAACCAGACTACCGAAGTAGTAAAATAGAGTTGTCTGCCCCTGATCTCCACTGCGCGCATCATTCGCAAGTGAAAATATATTTCTAAACACGAAAATGTAGTTTTCCCATCTTAATTCTCCTTTCAAAGCACAGCAAATTATGGCAGTCCGGTTCCATTTTCTAGTATATGCACATCAAAACAAAATCTTATGAAGCATTTACTTATTTATTCGCAGTTCCAGACATTTATAATGGCAGTTAGTTTGTTAAGGAAACCATAATTGTTTTAAACTGGGAAAATCTGCTGAAAAACCAATTGCTTATATGATTGAATCTGTCCAGATTTTCGTTGTTTAGCCACGATGCTTCTTGATTTTGCGTTTGCTACAGGAAAATTTGTGCATCTTTTTGTTTAAAAGGTGTTTTTGGTGTGCGTAATGAGAGAAAAATTAAATCAGATTTACACTCATGTTGCAGCTCCTTGTTTGAGAAGAGCGGTTCGAGCGCCTGAGAAGAGCAGTGTGGGAAACTGCAAACTCTATCTCCTGCGCCTCTGGATGTTCATTCTACAGTTGCTTTCATTTCAACCGGTTTACTACAGTTTTATACCTTTTATTTGCTGTTTTAGGTGCCTTCCATAGGCTCAAAAACGGCTACCAGTCCTTCAACAAATTTCCCCCAGTGTGCACGGGTTGAATTAAAGAAACTGGATATAAATTGAGCGCTGACGTAGCGGCTTCACGGACCAATCACAGAGAGGACTGAGGCACGCACGGCCTCCATCGACTTGCTTCTACAACACACTTGGTGAGTTGATCCCCACTCTTGCTCTCCCTCATTGAGACTTTCCCCTCTCTACACTCCTCAGATCGCTACAGAAACTGCAGCAGATGTAATAAGACTTCAACATACAGCGACAGAGCCGATCTATGGGAAGTATGGATGGTTGAAACAACCTCGCCTTCTTTGTTCAACGCAGTGAGAAATACACGTTCATGGCCACCCGGCCCACTGAGGCCACCTCACGATGTAGCCTCACAGCGTGGCAAAGAGGGCATGTGAGGACAGGTTTGGGAAATGCCACGTCGCTGTTCACCGTCCTCTGTCCCCTTGTGTGATCTTTCACACTTCACTCTGCTGTGTTGACGGTCAACCCAGGCCCAAATACGGATGATGATTGTCATTATCGATGTAGCATGCAGCGCGACAGACTTGCATACATTAAAATATCCTCCTCCCCTCCCCCCCCCCCCCCCCCCCCCCCCCCCCGCCCACTACGCTCTGGGGAACTGACTCATAGCATGCATGCGTGGCTCATGCATGTCCCTGTCGGATGGTTATTGTTGTTGGTCGCACCACGAAAGATGAGTAGCGGATGCGGGAATCGGCTGTGCGGCATTTTTGTCTATGGAGCAGGTCGCCATTCGCTAGCAATGTGTAGCTGTGCCATGCACACTTCCGGGTCATCAACAAAGTAATTCATCTATTGAGGCTATTCGTTCCCTTTTTTTTCCTTTTGGCTCTATACTCACCAGCTTCCTCTTCATGCCTTGTCTTTTTCTCCATAGATTGACCTGCTGCTCCTAACTTTTATCTTCCGGTAATTACATGGGAATTTATGTCCCTCATAATGTATTGCATAGGGGTCGTCTCCGTATTTGTCTTTCTTTATTCCCCCGCTCATTTATTGCAGGGAAAATTACACATGTGTCACTATGCTTTCTCATGCTAATGCACGCACGCATATATGCACGCGCGCCTGTAGACACGATCATTTTCTCTTTGTTTTTCCTTTCCGATGACGTATGTATAGAGGAAAGTAATTTTGAGCATAGCTGAAAGAGAAGTCAACAGGCATGGCTTGGCACCGTTATCGACAAGGATACTAATGATTTCATTATTTGCGGTCGAGGTGAATAAACCTGAGAACGAATAGAACGTTAACGAAGATTAAGCATAACAGAAACATATATGGGTTAAAATCAATAAAAACCCAAGTGTCGATCCCTCAAACCAACCCAAGCAGTAAGGTATCTCTAGCAGGCTCTGATGGGGATGTGAAAATCATTCTCTCTCTCTCTCTCTCTCTCTCTCTCTCTCTCTCTGTCTCTGTCTCTCTCTCTCTGTCTCTCTCTCTCTCTCTCTCTCTCTCTCTCTCTCTCTCTCTCTCCCCCCTCCCTCTCCCCCTTCCTCCCTCTTCCTCCCCTCTTCCCCCCCTCTTCCCCCTTCCTCCCTCAACCCCCCTCTTTCCCCTCCCCCCCTCCCCCTCTCTCCTTCTAACCCCCCTCCCTTCCACCCTCCCTCCATCTCCCCCACCCCTCCCTCCCTCCCTCTCCCCCCCTCCCTCCCTCCCTCCCCCTCTCTCTCCCTCTCTCCCTTCCCTCCCTCCCTCCCTCTCCCTCCCTCCCTCCCTCCCTCCCTCTCTCCCTCCCTCCCTCCCTCCCTCCCTCCCTCCCTCCCTCCCTCCCTCCCTCCCTCCCCCTCCCTCCCTCCCCTCCCTCTCTCCCTCCCTCCCTCCCTCGTCTTGGGACCTCCCCCCTTCCCAACCCGCTCCTTTGATCTCGCTCTCTCCCTCTTCCTCCTCCATTCATTCATCCATCCGTTCATCCATCTCTCTCATGTACAAACATGAATGCACATGCAGTGTTCTTCAGCCGGTCATTACACCCACTACTATAATCCTTTAGTAACTCCACCAGTTCCTGACCACCAACTTCCGGTCCTTACATCCACTAGTGGCGCTTCAGAGTGAATGTCTTGTCACCAGACTGCAGACAGTGAGAAACTGTAAATGCTCGTTCAGTCCAACAGAGACAGTGACTAATGCAACAACCTCATGCTCTGATGCGTTTACTTTTACTCACAAAGAAGAGCTCAGGAACGCATAGGTTTTCTCCAACCTGTGGTTTGCTGCTGGGCTTTAACTTTCGCGCCATTTACATGTATATCTTTAGTATTTATCGTGGTAGATCTGTGAATCCAAGAAACGTAAGACAGCAGATGTCTTGTTCCATCTCGGCGCAGTAACCTACACAAACAATGACTTCACCTCCCATCGACTTTGACATCAAACAGGTTATCTGCGTGAGTAGAATGATGTGAAGTAGGTTCTCTCTCTCTCTCTCTCTCTCTCTCTCTCTCTCTCTCTCTCTCTCTCTCTCTCTCTCTCTCTCTCTCTCTCTCTCTCTCTCTCTCTCTCTCTCTCTCTCTCTCTCTCTCTCCCTCCCTCCCTCCCTCCCTCCCTCCCTCCCTCCCTCCCTTTCCTGTCCCCTCTTTATCTCCGCTTTCCTTCTCTTTATTTGTCAGCCAGGCTCCCACTGTATAGTCTCATCTTTATCTTCCATTCATCGTCTCCATCACTTCAATCCCTCGCCTTCATAGAGATTCTTTTTGCTTATTCCAAAGTCCACAGTTTTGTCTGCGGCACGCTCGCCTTCCCGTTTCCATGTCCATCGCTATATTTCATCCTCACCCACATCACACGTCTAATCCTCACTCCCACCTCTTGCCCCAGTTTCCACCTTCACCCTCATCCCAATTCATTAACCTCTTTCCCACCCTTCACTATCGTTGTCATTCTTCATTGTCATGGCCACCCTTCACTGTCTTTGCCATCCGTCACCGTCATTGTCACCTTTCACCGTCATTGCCATACTTCACTGTCATCGCTACCCTTTACTTTCATTGTCACCCTTCACTGTCATCGCCACCTGTCATTGTCATTGCTATCCTTCGCTATCGTTGCCACCCTTTATTCTCATTACCATCCTTCATTGTCATTACCACCCTTCACTGTCATCGCCATCTATCACTGTCATTACCACCCTTCACTGTCATTGCCATCTATCACTGTCATTGCAACCCTTCACTGTCATTGCCACCTATCACCGTCATTGCCACCCTTCAATGTCTTTGCCACTCTTCACTGTCATCGCCACCCTTTCCTGTCGTTGCCACTCTTCACTGTCGTTGCCAACTTTCACTGTCATCGCCACCCTTCACTCTCATTGCCACCTTTCACAGTCAGTGCCACCTATCACTGTCATCGCCATCTATCATTTTCTTTGCCACCCCTTCATTGTCATCGCCACTCTTCACTGTCATCGTCACCCTTCACTGTCATTGCCATATATTACTGTCATTGCCATCTATCACTGTTATTGCCAATCTTTACTGTCATTGCCATCTATCACTTTCATTGCCACCCTTCACTGCCATTGCCACCCTTCGCCGTCATTGCCACCCTTTACTATCATTGCCATCTATCACTGTTATTGCCAACCTTTACTGTCATCGCCACCAATCACTGTCATTGGCACCCTTCACTGTCCTTGTCACCCTTCGCCGTCATTGTCACCCTTCACTGCCATTGCCATCCTTCACTGTCATTGCCACTCTTCACTGTCATCCTCACCCTTCACTGTCATCGTCACCCTTCATTGTCATTGCCACCCTTCACCGTCATTGCCAACATTTACTGTCATTGCCACCCTTCACTGTCACTGCCACCTTTCACTGTCATTGCCACTCTTCACTGTCATTGCCAACCTTCACTGTCATCGCCACCCTTCACTGTCATTGCCAACCTTCGCTGTTATTGCCACACTTCACTGTCATTGCCACCATTCACTGTCATTGCCATCTTTTACTGTCATCGCCACTTTTCACTGTCATCGCCACCTATCATTGTCATCGCCAACCTTCACTGTTATTGTCACCCTTTACTGTCATTGCCACCTTTCACTGTCATCGCCAACTATCATTTTCATTGCCACCCTTCACTGTCATTGCCAACCTTCGCCGTCTTTGCCACCCTTCACTTTCATTGCCACCCTTCACTTTCATTGCCATTCTTCACTGTCATTGCCACCCTTCACCATCATTGGCACCATTCATTGTCATTGCCACCCTTCACTTTCATTGCCACCCTTCACTTTCATTGCCACCCTTCACTGTCATTGCCACCCTTCACTGTCATTGCCACTCTTCACCGTCATTGCCACCCTTCACTGTCATTGCCACCATTCACTGTCATTGCCACCCTTCACTGTCATTGCCACCATTCATTGTCATTGCCACCCTTCACTGTCATTGCCACCCTTTACTGTCATTGCCACCCTTCACTGTCATTGCCACCCTTCACTGTCATTGCCACTCTTCACCGTCATTGCCACCCTTTACTGTCATTGCCATCCTTCACTGTTATTGCTGTCATTTACTCACATAATCAGCCCTCAGTCTCATTGCCACCCTCGTTTTTATTCGAACTTCTTTATCTTTATCTTTATCAACTTTGCTTTGTTACCTCTTGACCTCACCCCCATTATTTTACGTCATCCCACCTCTCAACCTCGTTCATATTCCTCACCCTCATTCAACCCCCGTAGCCTCATTCCCACCTTTTACTCTCATTCCCACTTCTCGCCCTCATTCCGGATATTTAAACTGACATCCCTCCCTCATCCCCACCCCTCTGCTTTCATCTCATACCGACCCCTCAACCGCATTCCCACCGAGCTACCTCACTCCCACCTCTTACCTCCATCCCCACCCCTTATCCTCATACCTCATCCTCATTCTCACTCCTTGCCATCCCCATACCTTATCTTCAAACCCACTCGTTGCCCTCATCCACCACCCCTAACTCTTACTTCCACTCCTCACCCTCATACTTCACCCCTATTCTTTCACCTCAGTTCCAAACTTTTTCTTTCCAAGTAACCTCATTTCCACAAGTCATCCTCATTCCCACCCTTCACTTTCGTCCTCAACCCTCAACACATTGATTCACACCCCTCATCTTCGTCTCTCTCTCTCTCTCTCTCTCTCTCTCTCTCTCTCTCTCTCTCTTTCAAACATAACTACTCGTGCACAAGTGCTATGATAGGCACCCCCTGTGGGTGCAAATAGACCCACTGCGTCTCCCCATGGGTTTAATATAAGTCGAATAACTATAGATAAATTCAGTCTTGACTTTCTCTTCCTCTACTCAGTTCTGGTGCTTTAGTAATCAATGGCCTTACATAGCCCA